>CAHIKZ030001302.1:270000-307500 GCA_903632075.3 Acanthosepion pharaonis | reverse complement strand
GGTGGAATTAGTATTGTGTCAAAATAAGGAATTTTAATTATGCCAATGAACCGCCTGACCGTACATTTCCCCGAGGAAGAACAAGAAATTCTTGCGTCTTTTCAAGTCATTCGGGGCCATCAATAACTGGACAAAAATAGAAATAATATCACCAGTATTTCGTCTTCTCGAATTAATCTGCAAATATATATATATATATATATATATTTTTTTATTGTGTATGGACTTCTAAATTGCCGAATATGTTTTTATTGCGTTATTTACTTATTAATTTTTTACCATCTCTATACTACTAAACAAAAGTAACAGCCCAACATGCAAACTGAAAATTATAAATACCAAAAGCAAATACAATAATCTAAATATCTAGAAAGTGTTATGACAGAGGATTGAATATGCCTTCCAAATTTTAAGGAAAGTATTAAGAAACACAGAAAAAATGCTGAAGTGTTATGTAATATCAGTTCTCTTAAATGGCGTCAAATGCTGGACAATATCATCACAGATGAAAAAGAAACTTGAGGCAATACAAATGTGATTTTACAGAAGGATCTTGAGAAACTCTAGATGACCAAAGTGTGACAGTTGATATCTCCTTTGAACTATAACATTGAGTGAAAAACTAACTGGTCACGTTCAATGTCTAAAAAACAATGATATTTTCCGCCTACTCAGAACTTTCACCAATTGCGATGAAAATATGTTCCCTCAAGGAAACTACGTGGCTTGAGCGCCTATTGTGACTTGACCCTTTGCGCCCTGAGTTCTTGAATAATTTTAACCCTTCTACTTGAGCTCCCGACTCAAAATTTGTAAATAATTGCTATATAATGTTTCACTGTAGATATAAAAATAGTTAGAAGTATTTACCCACCGTTAAACCGGTGGCAGGGCATTAAGTCATTTTTCTCTAGCACTGTTTACCCAGTGGCGGAGCATTGTCATTTTTCTCTACCGCCGATAAAGTGGTGGTCAGGCTCAAAGTGTTAAACTCAGCTCAAATATCAAGTGCAAATCGTATTTTTGACCTCTCTTTAAAGATACTGGAAACATAATCGATTTCCTCTAACGCTTCAGTAAGTACCTGACTCCTCCTGATTTTCTCTACCTTTACAGGAAACAGATCAAACATAAACAGATATATTGCTGACATGTATAAGCAGGTGCTACACAATCGTTGTTGTTTTATCTCGATAGAGCCCCAAAAACATCTCCACATCCTCGTGAGTGAGTAATTATTTTACACCCTACAACCCCTTTTCTCACAGGAGAAACGTTGCAAACCTCCCGATACTCTATTCATATTGCAATGGAAAGTCATCAGACGAACTACATTCGTTAATTATGCCAGTTCTAAAAAAAAACACGGTTAAGATACACCATGCCACACACATTATAGCGAACCACACATATTCCATTGAGGACACATAGCACAGTGGATAAAGGCATTAGTTAAATCCAGGGACAGGACCCAAAGACTGTGAGTTCAATACCCAGATAAGGCAGTGGAGAACTTTCAGAGGGGAATTAACAGGATAAATGACATTGAATATGACAAGTGGAACTAGAACAGTCTACAACAATGAGCGACATAAAAGGTTCAGTTTGACATTCAAACAACCTGAAGAAGGCCGGAGCGTACAGCGACCGAAACGTTGTAATAAATATGTCGACAATGATGAGGACAATTTCGAATAATGTAAATAATGTACATAATACCTCATCTCAGATATATATATATATATATATATATATATATATATATATATATATATATATATATAAATAATTATAATACATTATATACATATAAATATAGATAACTAGACTCGTTTCGAAAAACCCTCGAATTTTTTATTTGCTAATCAAATCAATCTCGAGGGAAAAAAAGGTTTTAAAAAAAGAAAGAGCTACAAACATGAACTTCTGCCGACAAAAAAATCGCACAGTTGCAGGTCTGAAGCCCAAAGAAAAAACCCCGATACGAGTAACAACTAACTAACAAAAGAGCTCAATACAACCGTAGAGCAGACGATCCGTTTAGGTGAAACGTAGGTAGGTTTGTGTGGCTCACTAGGTGTATCTATCTATCTATCTATCTATCTCTCTCTCTCTCTCTCTCTCTCTCTATATATATATATATATATATATATATATAGTGTATGTATATGCGTATGAAAATATATAGAAAATAGGAAATAACTCGTTAGGTAAATAATCCGAAGTTCTTAGTTTTTTGTTTTTATTTTTATAAAACAGTGCTCGATACAAAAGTAGAGCCTAATGATGTATCAGCAAAATTCTTTCAAATCGTGTAACAGCAAGCGATATCCGTCCTTCCCACAAAAGTTTAATTATTAAAAAATCACGACACTGAGTTTCCTTTTCCTATGCTTACAGATAGTACATTTCGCCATCCTGATACTATTTGTCATTAGAATCACTGAAATAACCTTTGAGTTTTTCAGCTAAAAGTTTAAAATCGTTTTGTGCCAGCCCCTCTGTCTTCCCAACTGAGGAATTGTGAGAAGAAAAAGAACGCAATACAGAATTAAAATTGTAATTGTAACAATATTCAGAATATGGTTTCCATCCTCAAAATCCATTCAAGTAGCATCCAGGTAACAGTGAATCAATTTAAATAAGAAGGAACAGTAGAGAAGAAAATTGGATCAGGAGGTCCCAACAGCAAGAGGGGTCATGCATTTAACTTAGAGTTAATAATGTCTTACTGTTCAAATAGAGTCCTAGAGTGTTATAAAAACATGGGAGAATTCCAGTAAGATATCTTTAATCATTTCTAAGATACAACTATTCAAAATCTAATCTAACAAACAGACATTTGTGCTGTTACAAAATTTGGAAAATGTTGCTGTTACACACACACACACACACACACACACACACACACACACACACACACACACACATATATATATATATATATATATATATATGTAATGCATATTTATTTGTTTTCGTGTGTATGCCCTTGTTCATGTTTTCATGGTATGTATATATATAATTTTATTGTATTGAAGGAGTACGAACAGATTTGATTCTGGATGTTTCCCCGGATATAAATCAGTGTCACATTTCTATCTTTGTTCTCGTACACTCAGCCAATGTAGATGACTTTCAAGTAAAATGTTAAGTGTCAGATGCCTATATCGCCGCCCACCTTTTACCAATCTTTCGCTCCTTCTGTCAACTTTTATTGACCAAAATATCGCAAACTAAATAATTGACCTTTCGATTGGCGAGGAAACTAAATGGATAAAAACACCAGACACACAGCCATTAAAAGTTATTTCCAATTAGAAATGGTCCATGTGGTTTTCTTCTTGATATTTGCAATGTCGGATTTCAGATTTACAATTATTTTATCTAGATTCTATTACTATACTCAGTATTTTTTTTTTAATTCTGTATTGCGTTCATTTCTTCTTGGCTTGCGGCCATATCTTTTTGAAACACCGGTTCTCGCCTGATTACCAAAACTATGTAATGTCAAACCTTCCCAGATGATTGATCGTTGGAGAATACCAGGTGCTGTAAGTTGGGATATGCGATGTTGTAATCAATAACGGCCCAGAATTGGAAATCGTAGAGCTGACTTCCAATTACAGTCGGCTTTGTTATATTCACTTACACGCAAATATACTCGGGGAGGTACGGATCCACCTCTTTCCCCCTCCTCTCCAACTATGGTTTAAACAGAATTGTATCAGAATATTATTATTCTCTCGAAAACTTCTTACAATACTGAAACATTTGCTGACTTTAAATAACTTTCAAAACTTAGATAAACCGTTAAAAACTAAGTCTTTTTCTTACATATTATGTTCTTTATCCAATGATTCCTCTTTTTTCGATTACTTCATCTTATTTCTTTCTTTCTCTCTCTCTCTCTCTCTCTCTCTTTCTTTTTTTGTCCTGTATTCCTCCTTTCTCTCTTTCGCATTATCTCCCCTCTTTCTTATATAATGAGATATTTATATCCTTTTATTTGTGTTCCGGTCAGATTTCAATCCCATGTTTATCCTCTCCCGATTTCTCGTCTCACTTCTTTCTCTTCTTTATCACGTTGTCTCTATTTCCTTCCTATTTTTCAATTTCGCTTCTCCAGTTTTAATCTACCCGACACTTCTATATATATATTTTTTTTCTGTCTTCCCTGTCTCAAACTATTCTTCATTATCTATATTATCCTCATCATTTTCTTCTCTTTTTACTTTTGTCTATTTGTTCCATTTCTTTTGTATACAGGTCTTACTACTGATTACCATCTTCTTAGCATATCCATTCTATTCTTTTCTTTTCTTCGTGAGATATTCATGCTTTTTTTCCATTTCTTTCGGTTCCATTTTACCTAATTTTACCAAATACATTATTGCCGTTTTTCCATATTTCCTTCATTTTCAATTTTTTTTCCTGCTTTTGATTTTTCTATCATTCGTTCCTATCGTCATGCAGATTGTTTTCTTTTTATACAGTCTTAGAAAGTTCTTCTATATGTATACACATACATCAACTGACATATTTCTCTATATGCTGAATACTGTGAATTGTTTCTTGTCCGTAGAAGTTCACTCGTATTTCGAACATATTTTTATCAAACCGCATCTGTGCTGCTATAATAATAAAATATTCTAAATAATGATAAAATCCATTGTTATGCTAGCACGAGGCATATCCGGTGACTTTCTTTGTGCCGTGTCCTTTCAGAACGTGAGCGATCATGGCCCTCCACTTCCTCCTTAACCCTTGTGGCTCTCAGCAGGTTTTGGGTTTCTACCAACTGCCTGAGACCACGTTCTGCAATCCATCTGCCAAAGCCTGTCACTTATGTCATGCGCTGATTTCCTCTGTCTATTTCCCCCTCTATTCGTCCCGTGAGTATCAAATTCTCCAAGACCTCCTTTTTCCTCACGTGTCCCAGAAATTTCATCTGACACTTCCTTAAATAATTCAAAATATATCCATTAATGTATTCCTGGGTATTAAACAGTAAACATACATACAAAAAAGAGGAAAGGATATATATATATATATATATATATATATACGCGTGTGTGCGCGCGATGGGTAAATTGTCGCAATTTTATGTTTCTTCTTTTCGTCTATGTACGTTGTTTATTTTTGTTGACTGCAGAGTATAAGGTCTGTTGTCCACCCTCTGGGAGAAAAAGAGCACAATGACACAATTCACTCCAGTACTAATTTGGAAACAGCATGCTATAATGCTTGGCATTCGCACCGGAAGCTGCAATACACATATTTCAGATTTTGGGGCTATCAGATTGTTTGGTGAAAATGCAGAGGTTTTAGAAAGAGTTGGATGAGTCTAATGCTGATTACGAAGGTGTTTGGAGTGATTGCAAAGTTATGCCTCCATCCGTCTTCCCAAAGTGCCTCTGAGTCAACACAGAGACCTATATTGAATGACTTGATGAGGTAATGCTCTCCTTGGGGGCTGCTGGAAGACTCTGTGTCTGGCAGGAAGATACGACATCATGCTACAAAAGGATGAGAAATCAGTGGTGGCTGTCAAACCATTTCTGCGACCACATAACATCTTAAATCTGGCCACCTACGCCACCTGACCGCAACACAATTTATTATTATGTGTGGGCCCAGTTGAACGAGAGACCGCTAAAATTTACACACACACACACACACACACACACACACAATACACAAGAATAGAAGGTCTAAAACGACACACGAGAACATAAACAGAAAAGAACAATAACCCTTTCCTTTTCTCTCACCAATCCTAATTGTTTTATTACCCCTTAAGCAAAGGAACCTTCGTCCAAGATCAGTTTGGATTACTACTACACAGAAAGGAAAACTGCTTAAAAGACACAACATAAGAAAAAATAATTCCTTTAAATATGTGGAAATAAGCATTCTTCGCTTGATGAAGGTCACAAAACCCGAAACTCGTGTAGCAAAAATACAGCAAATAAATCATAATATATATAAAAATCTATATTATAGCCAAAAACATTTGTGCCGTCTTCTCTCTTTAATATATATATATATATATATATATATATATATATATATATATATATATATATATATATATATATATAATACACATACGTACAGGTGTTTGCAGATCCAGTGTGTACTATCACCGGACACGCCCGACCGGTGCAGTAGAGGGGACAAGCTTCATTGTGATTCCCCGTCTTTAGTTTGTATGCCTCACTATCCGATCAAAATTTACTTTTCTCTAATATACGCTACAAATTAAACTAAGCACAATTGATGATTAAAGATTAAAAAATTTTGCGGATCTTGCCATCATTTTGTTTTCCAAATTCATTTGTTTTGCTCATGCTAAGTCGCGAAAAACACTTTACAAAATTCACTATTTTTATGCATAATTTTGAATGTCTTTAAATTATTCAATTTTTTTAACAAGAAAAATCTCAACTAAATGTTAAAAATTGCCGCCAAACATTGTTGAATTTTTTAAATGGAATGATCTCTTATGACATGTCTCCATGGCTTTTTATATTAGACGGTCAAGTCATAATATAGAAACAGGAGATAACTAGAGCATTCGAAGAAATTTTCATTACATGTGGAAAATCACTTACCTTATTTAATAAGTTTACGATTTAGTTATTTTATTTTGAGTTGCTATATTATTTTTTATGTAGATTATAAAAACTATTTTTTGGGTTCCGTAATTCATTACGCAAAAATGGTATTTAGGAATCTTGCTCTTGTTGATCTTTGAATTTTAAACTTCTTATTTAACCTTTTTCTGTTAAAGTTTCTTAGGGTTCTTCTAAAAAAATAACAATAAAGAAACAAATGCTCTTCGCTTCTTTCATGAGGTTTAGATTTTCCGAATACTTTTTACATGCTTCTGTTTGTTTTTTTATTGCGAAATTCATTTTATATGTAAAATTAAAATAAATTGCCTTTATTTGCCAAGAGTCACAAAGTTATTTTAATATTTTCTTTGATATTTTCTTTGATATTGTTATTCATAAGAATTATTCTTTAATAAAATTTAATTATTCTATGAGTAATTTGTTTTTTGTTTAATTTTAAACATTAAACTATTTTAGCTTAGTTTAAAAATCTATCTGTACTGCTAAATCATCGGTTACCTCCCTCGTAACAGCTAGAAGTTATAAAAAGCACACTGTAACACCCGTCAGTAGACGAGTAGTCAGATTAAGTGCAATAAAGCTTTGGTATAAGTTTATTCACTGGTTCTGTTTATTGTATTTTCAATCGAACTTTATATGCGGCCAGAACGATTTACCTATGACTCAGAAATCGAAGCAGCAGATAAATGCTGGGCACACTGACTCGAAACTTTTAAGAACTTCGTTGAAACTTTGCTCCTTGAAAACCCGAATCGGCTTATTAACAAGCGTACTCTTCTATGTGTCTCGTTCAATCAACGATATCATTGTAGTCTATAAAACTTATGAAGAAGCAATAGAAAGATTACACACAACCTACATGAAGTCCAAAAATGAACTATTTGCCCGACATATCCTTGCTACCCAGTGACAGGAATCTGGCGAAACATTGTATCATTTCCTAAAGACCCTTCGAACATTAAGCAGGGACAGAATTTCTCGTCCCATGACCGATTTGGAGGCACAAGAGGAACATATTCTAGACGCCTTCGTAAATGACCTACGCAGTGTTTAGGTAAGGCAACGCCTTCTTGAAAATAAGACCCTTACCTTGAAAACTGCTTATGAACAAGCTTATACTTTCGTGCTTGCTATACAGCAGTCCAGCTCGTATTTTCAACCCGATACGGTGGGTGCTTCTCTAAAACAACCTATTCCTACAATCCCTTCTCTCTATAGTGATTCGACTTATTCTCCTGGCCAGGATGTCCCACTTTAAACACCCAACACAACCTGTCATTGGTGCACCAGCCAAACGAACATGTTACTACTGGGGTCTAATTCTACACTCACGATTTTCATGTCCTGCCAGGGAAGCTCGTTGCCAGAAGTGTGGAAAAATAGGACGTTTCTCCAAGGTACGTCGTTCCTTTAAAAATATCTCTTACAAAACTAACTGTCCTGTCAGTTCGTTATTCTTTTCCTCAACATTGGCCGTGTTCCCTGTCTTTCAAAATCTATTATAAAAATTAAAATTAACGGAGTCCTCACCAACGCATGGGAGTTCGTAAAATATATCAGAGACATTCTAGTAAACATTCACAAATGTCATTATGTCGTTCTCACAAGAGAGTAACAATGGCGAACGCAGCTTTGTCATCACACGTAAGTGGATATTGTTTGGCCGACCTACATTATAACGGCGTCTCCTATAAAGCTGTTAAGTTATCGATAACGAAAGACCTTTATTGTGAGGTAATACTGGGTTATGATTGTTTCCAGCAACACTATAGCATAGAAATCTCGTTCGGCGGAGATAAACCTGTATTAAAGATTTGCGGTCTGTCTGTACCCCTCGCTTTTTGAAAGCCTGACAAAGGGCTGTAAGTGAATAGCTATTAAGTCCGACGTTATTCGCATGACGACAAACGATTTATAGGGTTCGAAATAAAAAAAAAAAAAAAGAATGCTTCAAGAAGGTATAACTGAGGCAAATAAGTCACCATGGGGTTGGTGAGGGGCAAGCATTAATAACAAACACAGAAAACCAACAAAAAAGGATGACTATCGATTATTCTCGGACAACAGGTTCACTGTTCTGGAAACTTTTCCGTTGCCACGCATAGACGAAATGCTATGTGAAATAGCTAAATATAGTATTTTTAGCACGTTAGATTTGAAAAGTGATTATCATCAGGTGGCCATTAAGCCAAAAGACAGACCCTGCACTACATTTGAAGCAGTTAGCAGGCTGCACAAGTTTCGGGGAATACATTTTGGGGTAACTAATGGTGTAGGCAATTTTCAAAGATTAAGCGACAAAATCATAATGGATGACAAAGTAGAAAGTATTTTTGCTTGTATAGATAATGTAACTATATTTGGCCACAATCAGAAAGACCACAACGAAAACCTTCGACGGTTCATGGACGCCGTAATCAAATATAACAATACGCTAAATAACGACAAATGCTCGTTTGGGCAACAGAAAATCTATCTTTTGGGCTATACAATAAGCAACGGGTCAATGGCGCTGGACCCAAAAGCGATTAAAACCTTTGCCAAACCTTATTGCCAATCCCAGATAACATAGGTGCGCTGCGATGAACTATGGGCATGTTCGCCCACTGTTCACAATGGATAACCTCTTTCTCAGAGAAGATACTTTCATTAATACAAGTAAGTTCTTTTCCCTTATCTCGCCCAGCAATGGAAGCATTCGAAAAACTCAAGCAATACATTGCAAAATCCGTAATCACAACTATAGATCATTCTGTCCAACTGGTAGTTGAAACTGATTCATCAGACCGCGCAATTGCCGCTTCATTAAGTCAAGGTGACCTCTCTGTACCCTTCTTTTCAAGGACACTCTCTCAATCTGAACGACGGGATACAGTGACAGAAAAAGAATCCTACGCCATAGTTGAGGTTTTAAGAAAGTGGAGACACTATTTAATCGGACGTCACTTCAGATTAGTTACAGACCAAAATTGTTTCGTTCATGCTCAGCTCAAAGGCTACCGGTAAAATGAAAAAATAGCAAGATGGAGAATTGAACTATCTTGTTTCTCTTTCAATATCACTTACTGGCCCGGTAAGGAGAATCTGACAACAGACGTCCTGTCAAGAATATGCAGTATAATTTCAAGTACAAAAGAACTCCAGATACTACATGGGGAACTGTGCCACCCAGGCATAAGACAGAGGGTTCACATGGTAAGGAGTAGGAATTTGCTTTATTCAGTGGAGAACGTTAGGAAAGTTATAAATTCCTGCCGAACGTATGCTGAGATAAAACCTAAATTTTACAGACCTATGCCTGGGGTTCTAATAAAAGCAACACAATTATATGAAAGAATCAACCTGGACTTCGAAAGTCCGTTACAACCCAAAACACGAAACCGATACATGCGAAATATTGTAGAAGAAATATTCACGGTTTCATTATGCTTTTCCCTGTCCAGATAGGACTGCAACAACAATTATGCAATGCCTTTGTTCCCTATTCGCTGTCTTTGGAGTACTAGCATACACACATTCAAACCGAGTAGCTTCCTTCATGTCCGAGCAGCTTCGGCAATTCTTACAAGAGCGCAGAGTGGCGGTAAATCGGACAACCCCGTACAACCCCCAGGGTAACAGTCAATACGAGAGATATAATGGCTTAATTAGGAAAAGAATTCAATTGGCTGCTTCAACACACAAATGCTAAATATATAATTGGGAAAATCTTCTTACAGTAGCCATCTGATCGCTATTATGTAAGGCCACCAATGCCACCCCACACGAAAGCGGAGTTCGGCTGGTACTTCGCTTGCCACATGGCTCTCTCAACCAGGTACGGTTCTACTGAGACGCCACATTCGCTATAGCAAACATGACCCCTTGGTAGACGAGGTTGAACAAATAGAAACAAACCCACAATACGCACTCATGCAAACTACCGTCTCTCTTAGAGCTCTGGCTACTGCTGGAGATGTACCAGATCCTAAAACCACCCTAGTGAGATCTGATCTCTTCGACACTGAAAACCAATCGGGCGATCACCGTGCCTGAGTCACTCCCGACACATTACCCCAGGATGATGAAACAGCTTCCGTTTCACCTCCGTCAGGCATTTCTAAGTTATTAAGATTCACTGGCAACTTCAGACGATCTTAATTAGCGATCAATGCCCCAGAAACGGGTACATCCAGAAACAGATCCGGAATAACCACATTCAAACTCCGAGCGGCCTCCTCCATAAAGGACGAGATAGTTCCATTCCCGGACTAACGGGCGAGCTCAAAATGAGAGATCTTCCAGCCCGAATATTCCAATACAAGAACTACCCAGGCATTCACAGAGAATCTGTAAAGAGCCTGGACATCTAAGAGATTGTTTTCCCTTGTGAATAAAATACGAGGGGAGAATGTATTGATAAATCATCAGTTACCTTCCCTTAAGATCTAGCAGCTATTTAAAGCACCCTGTTACTTACGTCAGTAGAAGAGTAGTCAGAGTAAAGTGCAATAAAGATTTGGTATAAGTTAATTCGGTGGTTCTGTTTTTACTAAACTATAATTAAACGTAGACGCAATTGTAATGTTTGCATTACAAAATGAATGAAAAATATTTTAATCTTTTACATAAATTTATATAATTAAATTCTAAATATTTAATTCAGTATTTATTTTGATATTATAAAAACGTTGTGAGTGTGAATGAAATTAGTCCTGCTGCTCAGTTATTTTTCCAGAATATTCTAAAGTTTTTACAAAGCATGATAAAAAAGTTTGCTTAATAGTCACTGGCTCAACATTTTCTGTTAAATGTTGAATTTTATTCAATAATTTCTGTTAAAAGTTTATTCAACTTAAAAAAACAAAATGCTAAAAGTATGATTCTTTTTCCATTTTCTTTTTATTGAATGAACTGTAATGATTTACGTAAAATTAAAGAAGAAATGCCAGTAATAAATAATATAACATAAAGTTAATATCTATTTTAATAATTGTACATCGTTTCGAAGAGGTATTTCTACGCTTGCTTTAAATTTTATTATTCGAAATTTATTAAAAATAAATTACCATTCTTAGTTCACAAAGTTACAATTTTTACAAAGTTATTTTTTCTCTAATATTGTTGTTATTCGTAAAGAACAAATAGTCATAGAATTATTTTTTATTAGTTTTCTTGTGCTAAAATAAACAAATATTTATATGCCGTTTAATGTTTTCAATTTTCCCTTAAAGCGTAAAATAAAACCAAATATAAATTATTACAAAATTAATGAGAATGGCATTTAAGGAACTTTTTACGTAAATTTAATATCATATAATAAAATTTAATATATTCAATTCGATATTCTAAAAACGCCGTGCAAGAAATAACCATGATGATGCTGCTCAGTCACTTTTCCAGCTTCTAAAGTATTTATTTAATTATTTACTCAAGTTAAAAATGATACAAATTTTTGGCCCAAGAAAGCTGACGTTAAAGCGCACGGCATTGGATTCAGCACCACAAGGAATTGTCTCAAAAATAGACAAAGCATTCTCTTTGTGGGAACATCAGACACTCCATTAACTCTTGTGGGGTGTTGCCTGGAGAAACAGCACTCTGGGATAAATACAGGCAATAGCTGATCTGTTGAAATGAGCCTGAAATTTAAATACTTAATTAACTCTATAATTAATTAAAAGATTATGTAATATTTTGCAAACCTCAAAAGCAATTTTTAAAGCTGAGCTGTGGCACAAGGCCGAAAGTATGAAGCACCCAGTGAGGATCGAACTCACTACCAACTTTCAAATGTTCTTGCGAGACAAGCTTGCTAACTATTACACCGCCTCGAAGTGCCCAAACCTGAACAGCAATACACACTCCCCAAAAATCATTTTAAAAAGTGGAATCTCAGGTTTAAGGCAAACGTCTAAAATTTCCGTTTTTAACTTATTGGTATAGGACGAGGAAAAATTTTGGATTAAGTGTATAATTAATTTAGTTTGAAAATGTACCCCTAAATTGAAGCAGTAAAAGACATAATTGTAATTAAGAAGCTTAATTTATCGTTTCAGATATCACCTCGTTTCCAGCAATTGCACGGAAGTGTTGTGTCGTTGCTTTTAAAACAAATCACAGAAGGCAGCCAGACAAAACTGTCTGTGAGATGAATAAGATATCAGTTTATCGTTTTACAAAAGACAAAAACATGAGAGATCGATGGAGAAAATCAGTTCCAGCTGCCAATTTGAATGTTACATTTAAGAAAGGGGTTTGGCAACTACATTGGCCTCCAAATTTTGATACCACAAAATTTCAAAGAAAATGCGCCCTCCCCACAAAATCCACCATCTGTATGGCCAGGTCTACGAAAAATTCCAATACCAACACCTTCTGTTTTTCAAGAGGATAACAAAACATCCAGTACTGCTCGAAATGAAATTGATGAAATGAATGCTTTTCTTAGAATTAGATAACAGTAAATATACAAATTTGAAAGAAAAAGACTGTGTCCAGTTGCAGCATTTTTGGCTGAAAATATTTTAACTGTTCACTCGTCAAAAATTATTTATGTTATTCCTCTTATGTTGAGAATCTATAAAAACAATTGTGGTTTGAAACCTATCATTATGGAATTAAGTCTTATGTTAGCAGAATGTCAAAAAACCTTATAAATTCAGTTGATACTTGGTAAATATTGAAATAAATTATCCGATATTTAAGTTCTGTGGATTTTGATCACAAGAAGGATATCTTGAGTCAGGATTTTTCCGGAGTGGCACCCAAAATGGTTGGAATGAAATATAGCTCAGATATAGTAATATGTCCTTTTTGGGTAGTATACAACATTACACTCATTGTATAATAGATTAAGACAGGATTTTCAATTACCATCTTTAGCAACATTAAGAAGGATGACATCAAAAGTTTCAAAACGTAATGACAAATATTTTCCTATATGTATTTAATAGTCTTAACGCCAGTCAAAAACTGTACATAATTCTCCATGATGAAGTATATAAAGAGAAAATGTTACTATATCATAGCAAACAATTATTTGGTAAATGATTTGGCAGTCCATGTGTACTTGTTCAAACAGTACTTGGTAAAATGTCGATATGTGTAATGGGGGTTCAAAACTAATTACAAGTATAATATCAGCCTTTTCATTTGAACATTGTTAAGAATTCAGCTCATGACGTCTGTACCAGCTGATGTAAAGGCAATTATATGTAGTTTCAACCGAGTAAATCAAGTTTTTTTTTTGCTTTTTTTAAAAATTTATAGCTCACTCTACCTGAAAAACCTTGGTTACCTGATGATAAACATTTGTATTTTTGATTCTGTTCATCTGTTGAAAAAATATTTTCAATCTGTGGCTCACAGAAAAGACGGTAGAATTAATCTTTGATAACAGAATAAAACAAATTTCAAAATGGACACATATTCAACAGTTATATCGTTTCAAACCTGAAAGGCTAATTAAACTTTCAGATTTAAATGAAATTTCCATTGCTCAAAAGCCAATAGAAAGACAACTTGGCTCATAATGTTTTCTGAAAAAAATGCTCTTTTCATTCAGTCTGGAATACGTGCGAATAAGAATGACATTGCTGTTTTCATAAACAAGGTTTTGATAAGGTGGAACATTTTAAATCTTAAGACCTTTCAAATTGATAAACTACGCAATGACACACCAGAAGCTGAAAGCAGATCTCCAAATGGCAGCCGACTTGATTTTATCATTGAGTTTGGTCAAATGGTTCTTGATATGCCTGACAGTCAAAATAATCATATAAAACAATTATCCAAACACACTGCTACTACCATACACCATATTTACAAATGGAATCGTTAGGTTGTCGACACTTTTTATCTACAAGCTGTAAATATTTGCTACTTGGGCAATTTACAACTGAGCCATTAGAAAAAAAATTAGTAAACTTCATTAAAGATCAGGTTTCACTTATTTTATAAATGCCCAACAGTATATTGAAGGTTTGCATATTAAGCTGACATATTTACATTTAAGTTAAAATATAAATATTGATGCTTTTGAATTTATGCCAAGTCACCAATATAAATGTGCTTACAAACTTTGTGAGGAAGGTTAAGAAATATTGGACAATCTGTAAACTTTAGAACAATTCCTTTCTGATGAAATACAAATGGCTTTCGTATACATAGTTGGATATATTACAAGACATGATAATCACCTCGGTGAATATGAAACCATTTTTCATTATGAAAAGAACGGAAAATATACCAATTGAGTTAACCGTGGAAAAATAATTACCTTCTGACCACACTTGTCAATAATTGTTTTTTTGTTTCATCCTTTTACATACAATAAAAGAAAAACAGTGTTATAAATCATTAACTAACATTTTTATGCTTTTTTCTGTTTCATTTTTTTCGGAATGAAGAGAAAGTTTGCTCATATTTTTGAAAGTATAGTTTTGAAAAAAATGGCAAACATTACACACCAAAATCAAAGAACCAAACTTAAAGGTTTCGAAATATTCCTAGAATGATATTTTTTATCAGTCTATACGCCTGAAATGACTGATTGTCTTATGCGCATTTCGACTGATGCCATCCAGCCTTCTTGAGGTACTGCTTGTTGAACCCGGAAATTTGAAGTAGACACTTTACTCAATCCCTTGTGGGGAGAGTGGACAAAGATTTCGATGGGACCTGGAAATAACGTGAATGTTTCTGTTTTAACATTATGTGGATGATATCTTTTAATATTTGTTTATATCTCTGAGATAATATATGGAGGATACATGGCTCAGTGGATAAAGACGTTGGTTAGATCCAGTGACTAGACCCAAAAAGTTGTGAGTTCAATGCCAGGCCACAACAGTGGTGAAACAAAACATGGCGAGTTGAGTTAAAGGGAAATAACTGAGACATCCGGACGAGGCATGTCACGAAGAACTAGAACAATCTACGCCGGTAGACGAAATAAAGGTTTCCGTTCGAAATTCCAATCATCCGAAAATGACCCGAGCGTACAACGGCCGAAACGTTGAGAATATGGCAAGGAAAATGACGATAACTGTCCGAATGGTGTAAATAATGCAAGTAACTCTGTTTTGTTTAATACTTATCTGTGTTCGCAACAAAAATACATATTTTCATTTATCTAACATTCGACACGTTCCTATTATCTTCAGGTATAGGTCAAAAAGTTATTCTAAGAATTTTCAAAAATATATAACAATTTTCTTCCAAATTTGTTTTGTAGTAGGCATCCAGTTCCGGCTCGCAGTTGCACAATGAGCACATCTGGAATATAGTACGTCATGCACGCTTCTAAATTGGATTTACATGATTTGTATTTATTTTCAATTTTTCTACTTCACTTATATTGCATATGGACAATTAGTGCACATAATTAGGTTACAATAAAATTTGTCTTTTATTTGAATACTACCTCATGGAAATTGAGATGAAGTACAGTGGGGGCCTCGTATCATAAATTCAAAGGAGGGCCCACGAAACACTTGCACCTGCCCTGTGTGTTTTTTTTGGGGGGGAGGCGTTTGTCTGTGTTTCAAACAATGTTTATAATTCTCTTTATCACACTAAAAATGGGTAATCGAATGGCAAAATACGAAAACTAGCAAGTGACTTCCTGAAGCAATATCATCAGATTAATAATAGTTTTATCGATGGATTTCCTCTCTTCCTCTCTTACACACACACACACACACACACACACACACACACACACACACACATATATATATATATATATATCCGATCTTTTGTTGCAACCTTACGGTATTTCCAGGCAATTTTTATCAAATGACCTCTGAACGCTTTTTGTATCTTTTTTTTTTCTGTTTAAAAAAAAACAAAATAAACTATAGACCGATAAATTATTATTTTAAAAATAAATAAATAAACGCACGACTTTGTGTGTAATGGAAAAAAAAGGAAGAGGATAAGAAGAAGCGCGAGTTTATTCTAAATGTATTGTTGGGGGTAATTACTTTTTATCTTTTTTATCTAGCCTCATTTGAGTTTAAGAAAACTTTTCTAATATGTAAGCAAGGACTTAAGTACGGATTTCTGGTTTAAAAGGTTCTTCCATTCTAGAAATGTCATAATCGCTAATTTTTCCTGTTGGCAGAGGTTTTAAATATTGTTGTGCTTGTTGTAAGGCTTTGTCTTTTTAAAATATTCCACCTTAAAATAAGAACGGAACAACTGAACTCTGAAATGTCATTCACTAATTAAATCTTGACCTCTTCAAGTCTAGAGTTAGCTGTTATCTTTCTTGCATAGGCCCAATATCTTCACTTCTTGCCCTTTCTTACGCTAACAAAAACCATATAGTAACCCTCTACTTTGACTGTCTCTTAGGTCTTATATTCGGGGAACATGAGTAACAAAAAAGGTCTTTTGATTCTGCAACCCCAGTTCATACGTTTCGTTAAGACCTACATGATTCACTTACCATTTTTATTCATTGATCTGAGAAAGCGGTTGTTTCGATATTTCTGAACGAGACTGATGTCATGCATGACATCTTTATGAAAGCTTCGATCTGACGAGGCTATTTAAGAACATGACGAAGAATTATATATTGGTCACACATTTAATACATTATCGCATTTGTTAATGTCCCATTTATCTGATAGTAGCTTTATCAATCGCATTAACAAATTAAAAAATAAACAAGAAATCCTTAATAGTAAGAAAAACACGACATGTAATAATCAAAAACTGAAAAATATTTTATATATTCTATAAAAAAATACTTTATATAGTTTCTCACCTTTAAAATCAAACACCCTAACACCTGGTAAATCATGCACGATTTAGTATATAATTAAAAATAGAGGTCGTGTGCATGAGTTTGCCATTGCTAAAAATGGGAGAAGTCATTGTTGTGTAGGGCAAACACTTTGTCAAACTAATCTCACTTGTGATAGTTTCAACAACTAGTCTGCTACACACACACACACACACACACACACACACACACACACAAGGAATATGGGAAATGATTCAACAATCTTAGTATCTGTTAAATTTCAGAAGGTCCTTGGGTTACGCCGGATCCAACATACGTTCTTTTATTGTTACAGCACCATCTACTATAATGTAATACGTCGTCAAGCGGCGCTATGGAAGAAAAACAGCGTTGTTTCTTCACCGACTGTACGCCATATTGGATTTTGTTAAATTCGCTATCTCTCATTTGTGTCGTTCTTGGGATCATTTTGCCATTAATTATGGCCCCCAATCCTAGCGCAGATTTTGCGGGTGCTTATGTTGTGATTTCCGACTTACGTCGAAAATCAAGTTACGTCGCTCTATAGGAACGGATCCCCCGCTCTTAGTCGAGGACCACCTATATTAAGATTTTCCAGTGTCACGACAGATATTTCATGCAACTTTCGAATTTACGCAACCAAGAAATAAATCTTTCATTTCGTAAATATTTACAAATTTGCAGACACACTCAAATACAGACCGAGCTTTGAAGAAAAATCCCATCATAGAAGTACATGAAGAAACATAAAGTAATATATATATATATATACATTTTCCAACCACTTTCATACGATGAATAACTTATAAGCACAAATTAATATATATACACAGGTTTGAATACAGCTTGATTATGGTCAGAAAGTGATGACGAGAATATTCCCTGAAGTTAAAAAATCCAAAGAACCTGCGATGTATTATATAAAATAAAATCAATTTTGTAAAATGAAGTCTTGAGATATAAGGATTAAAAGAAAAGATATGTGATTCAAAAATTGCTTCTTCATGTGGTTACTTATTCGACCGTGGCACTTATTTGATTGACGGCGTTTAACCAAGGAAATACCCTTAGTACATTTTAACTTTCAGATACACAGTGTAAATAACACGGTGTCTCACTCAACACTATCTCTTTCATCTGAACGCGTTAACTTCCTCTTTCTTCCGAGTTCATTTACTTCCAAGGATCCAGGCAATTAACATCCACTCTTAAAATGTCACTGATCCGGTCAGTGTAAATCTATCAACCGTTAGTCCATTAGTGAAAAACGAAACTGTAAAAAGTGGAAATGATATTGCCATACGGATATTTTATAAGCCCTTCTACTGGTCCTTTCGGTTTTGAGAGGCCATTATTTTTCAGATCAACTGATCAGATTAAAGTTTTAATGGACGTAACATGTCGATTAAAACGGAATCGGTATATCGATTTTCTTCAGTTTACTTTCATACAAAAAAAAGACCCTTGTGAAGCTATGAATCTTTCTTTTCTGTCCGCAACTATGGATTACATAGCTTTGACTGGCAACCAGTCTAGTAGCAAATATAATTTCAAATTCAAAACTGGTTGAGTGTTAGACTAGCAACTATACACAGTAAAATCTTATTTGCAATAGAAATCTAAGCAACAACTTCATTGATCTTTAGGCCTCGCCTGTTGAGGTAGTGACACTTTACACAACAGTAAAGTTTAATAACATTTAAGAGGAGTATCAGCCTTAGTTTAATTTTAAGAGATCGCTTATTTTTTGCTAATTTCTCTTTGCTGGTAAACCTCGGGACAGGGATCCTGTAATAATTTATATCTGAACAAATAATACACGATAATTCTCATGGTAGGATATTTAAAACTAATTTACAGAACACTAGCATGTCGTTTTTTTTTTCATTAGTATCAATAGTAATTTAGTAATATTCATTTAGTAATACAAGGTTATTAACTGAGATCAACTGATCGCAAATGCATTTAATCCTCCTGCACTCGAATTTTATATCGACAGAATATTGGTAATGTTGTTCTGTGAATAGTTTCAATTCTCCAGAAACATTTAACTTATGAAATTTTCAAATCATTATAGAATCTACAAATTTTCACCATCATTATCAGCATCATTATTATAATTATTATTATTATTAATAATAATAATAATAATAATAATAATAATAATAATAATGTATTTATATCCACTCTTGCATTTGGTAAAATGTTGCCTGTTTTTTATCTTAGTTTTTCTTACTTTGCCATGTTTATTGTCCTTGTTTAAACAGGTTATATTTCTTACAACTCGATTTCTATTTTATTGCCCTAATCTCCTGACGTTGTTATTATTATTATTTTTAATATTGCTATTAATATTATTATTATTATTATTTGTGTATCTTTTGTCTCCTGCTGTAGATCCGGGTACAAAAGATGGTCCTTAAGCTCCGATAGGAGAATTGTTATTTAATTAATAGCACTTTTCTTAGTATATAGTATGTTCCTAGTACGGCGATCTCCTGGGCAAATTAATTATTATTATTATTATTATTATTATTATTATTATTATTATTATTATTTCCATTTTCTTTTATGTCTGTTGGGGACCTAACGAGATCATTTTTGTAGAAAAAAATAACAAAACAAAAACACTAAGATCACACACATATTTACATACATAAAGCTATTTGGAATCTTGGATATGTACTTGTGAATAAAAGTATTTGTATTTCTTTAAGGCATGGGCTACCATGACTCCCTTCAAGTAGTTTATCGGAACATTTTCCAATCAATCCGAGTACTCCAACTACAACTGGAATTATTGATATCTTCATGTGCCACATTTGGGAAATTTCTATTTCAAGTTTCTTATATTTAGATAGATTTTGAAGATCTTCAAAGACACATTACAATTCTTCTTCTTCTTCTTCTTCTTCTTCTTCTTCTTCTTATTATTATTATTATTATTATTATTATTATTATTATTGATGCTGTTGTTGTTGTAGTTGTTGCATTATTTCCTTTGGTTTCTGGTGTTTACTCATTTTATTCCGGGACCCGACCAGAGACCTAAGGTTAGAAATTTCATCATGACATTTTCCACTAAGCTGTTTTGAAAATTAATCGCACTTATTTTACATTGATAAAGCTCTTCGTAAGGTGTGGGCTGTAATTGTAAGTACAAATGTATGTATTTCTTTAAGTCATAGGCTACCAAGGATTCCTTCAATGAGTCTATTGGAATCTTTTCCCATCAATCCGAGGGCTCCAACTACAACTGGAATTGTTAATGTCCTCATGCGCCACATTTTTTAGATTTCGATTTCAAAGTCATTCTATTTTGATAGTTTTTGAAGATCTTCAAAGATTCATGGCAGTCTGCAGAGACTGCCATGTCAATAAGGAGACACATTTTGTCTTTGCGGTCTCTAATCAGTGCGAATAGGTTTGGATGTTCTGTCTGTGTGCATTGTAGGGTTATTATTATTCTTTCTAATTTTTATGATTTGCTGTTTGATCCAATTCGTTATGAAGTCTTTTACCAGAGAATTATGGCAAAGGAAGGTTTTTTTTTCTGAGAAACTTGATGAGCATTTTCTATTAAGATAGTAATTTCCCTGCGAATGAGAGCGTTGATGAAGGGCAAAACCTTTTTTTTTACAATCACAGATAGTTATGTGCTTCCTCGTATCTTCTTTACGTATATCACCATTCTTTTTAATCATTCCTAGTGCTCATATTATTATTGGGATAATGTTGATGTTTACATGCCACATTCTTGCAATTTCTTTTCCAAAGTCCCCTATGATAGAATCATTTCAAACTATAGTTTTGTCGATGAGGTGTATTATTATTATTACTTGTTTTCTATGTTTACTTCTTGTCGTTTTTCGTTTTATTTTTTTTCATTTTGACACGTCTCAGATGTGTGTTGTTATTTTTTCCTATTTCTTCCTGGATTGTCAATGTATTGTGCTAAACGAGGCGTGTGATGTAAAGAGATTGGAGAATGAAAAGAGTAGTTGGAATAGAAGGAAAGGAATGTGGTAATAAATGAAAGAACAAAGAAACTACTGAAGGTAACACCGAAATACATAAATAAATAAAAGGAGAGGATATGTGAACCTAGTTCAACTTATGAAAGGAAAGGGGAGAACGAAAAACAGAAATGTAGATGAAAAAGGGAAAGAAACAAAATGTAGAAAAGTTAATGAAGAGAAAAAGAAAATAAGGAAACCGGACAACGAAACGAAGAAAAGAAAACAGGAAAAAAGGTAATTTAAAAAAAGAAAGAAAAGGTAATTAAATAAACAAAGAAAGAAAGAAATAGGATAAATGTCGAAGAAAGATAGAAAGAAAACCCAAAGAAAAAAAAAAACAGGGAAAGGCAAAGAAAAGACAAAGAAGAAGTAGGAAAATATAACAAAATCGAAGAAAAAAAAAACGAACAAGATGGATGAATAAATCGAATACTGTTTCGGAATGTTTAGACAGGATGAAAGAAAGAGGAAAAGGCAATGAAGACATAAATAAAAAGAAGATATTGTAAAAATACGATGAAAGAAAACAAAAAACAAAACATATAAAGGAAAAGAAAGAAAGAAAGAAAGAAAGAAAGAAAGAAAGAAAGAAAGAAAGAAGAAACTGGATGGAGTAAGAAGCAATGATGACGGAAATAAAAAAAATATTAAGAAGCGTTAAAAAGGACATCAAAACAAAAATACAAAGAAAAAATAAATAAAGAATACTAAGAAAATTAAAACAAAAAACAAAGAAAAAAACTGAAACTTGGTAACGCGAATCAAATTACTGTTAGAATTATATATAAAATCTAACTTATATTCTTCAAACAATGTTTTAATTGTCGCTTGCTTGGTAGATTGATAGATATGGACACAGAAGCCAGTAAGAGGAAGTGGAGATTTCTGATAGCAACGCTAAATTTAATAAAAACAAACAGAAACTAAGCCGAAAAATAAATAAGACATGCCTTCCCAGTCCGCATATAACCACGATCTCTTTTCTTGGAAGCTAGGGAGAAAAAGGAGGCAGGTAGTCAGTATGCGTTAGAATGGGGGTGTGTCCAGTGCAGATGGATTAAATCGGACCCGCTGTGTTTGTTGAAGCGAGTAACAGGCTTACATTCCCGAATGACCAAAAATATTCGGCCGGATAGTCACATGAATGGACATGAGGTTGGACAAAGCAAGAAATTATCTCTCATACCAACCTCACATTTGCCGTATTCCAAAAGGTCACGAGACGAACATCATTTTTTTGGCGGTGTGGGGGGGGGAGGCAATTTGACTTCGCGGATGAAGATCTCAAGAGGCGTTTCAGTTTGGGCACAAGACCGCTGATGGATAACGAAAGTTAAACATGTATTGTCATAGCGGTTGCAGGGGAAAGTTTGAGAACTAAGAGAAAGAATCTCTAATCAACCTCGTGTTGGTACCTTAGGAAATTTCTGAGCTGCGCAAAGAAGTTTAAGTTTGGAACGGATTTGCTTATTAATCTTTTAACCACGGGAACAGATGTTCAGATTTTATTGTTTGGCTTGACTTCAAAATCAGATCCAGAATTGTATTTTTTTTTTTTTCTTGCAATTTCTTCCACTTTCTTTCTACTATAGAGAAATAATATTGCAATATCCCAAGACAATTGAAGCACACTTACAAATTCATTATCAAGATGATGTATTCTGTAATTGAATTAATTTAGTCATATTTGAATTATATTTATTTTCACTATTTACAGTATTCGGACTATTGTCTTCATCTTTTTTTGCCATATTTATCAAAACGTCTTGGCTGTTGTACGCCCCGGCCTTCTTCTTCAGCCGAAAGGTTGTGATAAATATAGTAACAAAGATAAGGACAATAGTCTGAATAATGTAAATAGTATACATAATACCTCATCTCAAGTATAGACAGATATAATTATTTTGGTATCTCTCTATATTTCTGAGATGACGTATTATATACATTATTTACATTATTTGGACTATTCTCCTCATCTTTGTCGCCATATTTATAACAACGTTTCGGCCGCTGTACGCTCCGGCTTTCTTCAGGTGGTTGGAATGTCGAACTGAACCCTTTATTTAGCTCACTGGGGTAGAGTGTTCTAGTTCCAAGTGTCATGTTTTTAATGGGTGTCAGTTATCAGTTATCAGTTATCTCCTGTTAATTTTCCATCTGAATGTTAACCGGGTATTGAACTCACACTCTTTGAGTCCTGTTATTGGATCTAACGAATCTAATTCACAGTGCCATGTGTCCTTGAGGACATCTGGGTATGAATTTCTGGGTATTATAAACCTAATGTCTCAGCAACCATATTTACCAGTGCTCATATTGCAATTTTTGCTGTTATCATTTCATATTTTACTAGAGCTCATATTGCAACTTTTGCTGTTATTATTGCTTTTTTCAGGCACTCCTTATTACTGGTTCCCATATTGTATTTATTTCTATGCTTGGTCAGCTCAGGAGTTTTTTGTGGCCTAGCATAATTATTTTGCTTCATCTTTTAATTTTAGTATCTCTTAAATTACACATTTTGCAAATAGGCCTAGTTCTTATACTTGATAAAAATGAGTTTTCGGTAATTTTTTTTTTAGAATTACAATCCTGTTTCTTAATCTCTGTAATAGTTCTGAAAAATCTTTCCAAAAGAAAGAAGTTAACGTTGAAAGGTATTGCTATATATACATGCCATTCGCTCGCATTACCCATTGATGGTTGTCAGCACAACTAGAAATGAAATTCTTTTCAGGGAATCTTTCTATCTCATCCATGGCGATCTTCTATTTCAATGGTCCATCTATAGTTTAGTAAATATTAAAATCATTAGTTGTGGATAATCTTTCATACACGACTGCTATGTTTAACACGTTTGCAACTTTGCGATATACGATGTTAATAAAGAATTCACTCGAATGCACAAAGTAAATATCTAAAAAAAAAAAAATTAAAAACATAGTGCTGGTAGAAATATTCAAGTAGCTGTTTTTGATGCTGGTCGCTGACTAAAAGATTTGTACAGTATCCGAATAGGTTTAGCACAGTAATTTCATAAACTTTTACTCTTGTCTCCTCTCTAAGAATTTGTCCAATCCCCGTTTTGTATAATCTTTGTGTTGGTCATTCCACTATCCGTTTTTATCTATTTTGATATCAGAATATATGACGCATCCTTTTCACGTAAACTCGGTTTTTAAGAAGGAAAATGAAGGCTGATGCCTGTTGATAGTTTTCTTTAGTCTATCTTATGTAATAATTTCAAAGTTCATTGTTAAGCAAAGGTTCACTGGCGTCGTCAGTTAGAAGCTCACTGAGTAGCTGTTTCACTTTATGTTGCAAGAAGATGCTCGAGGTCATATTAGACTGAAAAGATTGAAAATATTATGAAAGCAAATGCATGCTTTGAGTGGTTTCAAACGAGGTGCAACTCTTTTTGCAAACAAATTTTAAGAAGAATTTCACATCTTTTAAGAAGAATTTCTCATAAATACGTTGCCATTATGTCCACCAGCAAAACATTTAGTGTAACCGAAAAGAAGAGAAAACCATTTTATAAATTCGTAAACAAAAGAAATAAAAAAGTAAATCGAGGGATGTAAAGAAGAAAAAGCCCATTTCAAATATGTGATTTTCACTGCTATATTCATAAACTTCGTATTTCAATTATATTCAGTAGTTTGGATATCAGTAAACGGAAAGAAAATATCCACTATTTACAATATTCCGACTATTGTCCTCATGTCTGTCGCCATTTTTATTTCAACTTTTTGGCCGTTGTACGCTCCAGCCTTCTTCATGTGGTTGGAATGTCGAGATGACCCCTTTATTTCGCTCACTGGGGTAGACTGTTCTAGTTCCACATGCCATGTTTAATGGAAGTCAGTTGTCAATTATCTCCTGTTAATCCCCCTCCAAGTTCTCCACTGACTTAACCGGGTATTGAACTCACACTCTTTGGGTCCTGTCACTGGATCTAACTAACGCCTTTATCCACTGTGCCAAAGAGTGTGAGTTCAATACCCGGATAAGGCAGTTTTCAAACTTTCAGAGGAAAATTTACAGAAGATAACTGATAACTGACATCCATTAAACATGGCACTTGCAACTAGAACAGTCTACCACAGTGAATGAAATAAAGTCTTAGTTCAACATTCCAACGACCTGAAGAAGGCCGGGGCGTACAATGACCGAAGCGTTGTAATAAAAATGGCGACAAAGATTAGGACAATAGTCCGAATAATGTAAATAGTGTATAATAATACCTCATCTCAGTAATATAGACAGATACTGACGAAAATATCCACTGAGTAAAAATGATAATGATCAAAAGAAATTGCAAATAAAAATGTTATTCTTAATTTATTTTTCTTACAATACAAAAATAATTTTAGTTTTGCTAAATGTCAATTTCACTGCTCATTACAAAGTGGTAATTATGAATTACTGCTTCTTCCTTAATGATTAAAAATATACATTATTTTTCCGTCTAAATGCATTATAATACACAGTAACTACACGTAAGCAGTTTAAGACGTTGAAAAACTCTCCGAAAGACACAATTTCCCAAATTACTATTGTTAGAATGTTATTGATAGATTTATAGATATGATAATGGTACATTGGTGTATAAAACAGTGGACGCATTATAATTTCTAGGAACTTTATTTAGAGAATGAATATATAAACAATTATGTTTTATTAAAACAACATATTTTATTCAATGGTCAAACTGAAAGGAAACAATATAAAACGGGGTAGACGTGTTTATATAGAGATGCTATTTCTTGCACGTACGTTTATGAAAGTTTCTATAGGAGTGATTTCTTTCTATTGACATACATTAGAAAATATTTCTTCGTTGGCGTTGTAGGATGATTTGAATTGCAAGCATATAGTCGAGTAAGCATAAAGCTGTGTGTACTGTGCATACATCTGTTTTGTGTTCAGTGCGATTCCAAGTTAACTAGGGATTATAAAGTCCTCACGGGGTGAGGGAAGCAAATATGTTTTATTCCTTCTGTATTTTTAAAGTGCATGAATGAAAAGTAGAAGTTCTTTCCGTCCGTTTCACATATATTGTTTTCATGGCGGTTAGCAGCAGAAATTCATTAGCAGATAATCCCACATTTCATTCACCAAACATCGAAACTTTTGGAAATTTTCTCAAGTTTATTTAAACTTGAGAAAAGTTCTAAGTTTCTTGAACAATGGGGTGAAGAATCATGTTCCTTTTCTGACTGTAGGTGATTCTCATTGATTGGGTCACGAGAATATGTAAGGGCTCTCTCCAATATATCACAAGACGGCCTTCTCTAAGATTCAATATATCGCTCATTAAAAGTAACACATTTTCGCAATCCATTTAAACATTTTTATGTAATTCTTTTTATAAAGTACCGCTTGCTGTGGTCTACATGACATTTTCTTGGGGTTTGGAGAAATCTGGCTATTCCAGTTTGAATGTTGAGGTTATATTTATCCTTTTCCTTTTAAAAGCATTCGTTAGGTATCGAAGTTGCGCTGGAATTAGCTTATTCCTGCTATATTCTGACCAATCAATGATGAAATAATTTCATGGAGCAGTTCTCTGCCAATTTTAGTTCATTCCAACAAATAATTTGTGAACAGCATATGAATTCATCTTGAAAGCCATTGTTGTTGATGTCAAAATTACAAGTTCTGCTTTCGTAAAATTAATAGGATGTTAGCCATTTTTATTGTCAGGCGTTACTTCATCTCATTACCTCATATTTTCGACAATGTTTTTTTTTGGCTGAAATTACCTGAAGTTGTCAAAGCAAATTACTGAAATTTCAGATAATAAAAGGATTTGAACGATATTGAATGCAATCCGCAAACACGCAATTTTGTTGTTGTGTTGTAGACTGCTTAATAAAAGAAGTAATCCCTGTCGTAGCAGTTGTAGTTAAAATACACGCATCACTCTCTCTCTCTCTCTCTCTCTCTCTCTCTTTCTCTTTCTCTCTCTCACGCTCACTAATATCCTTCTTTTTATTTGGATGTAGAACGCATAAAGAAATTTTGGCAATAATCCTTGATTTTAAATCAATCAAATATCAACAATATAGGTTGTAACGCATTTTGAAATAACCCACTTTACATTGGTTTTGTATTTCCTGAGGAAATACACATCACCGCTTGTTTATGTATTCTCATTTGGTTACGTATACTTTTATCACGCTTGCCATGACCATTTTTCTTCATGCCGTTTTACTGTACATTTAAATTAAATTGGTTAATTATGGAAAATATATATCATTTGCAAATTCACTGATAATCAGGCAGGGTTCTTAACCGAAACTTGCTGCTTTTGTCTTCGTTTCTAATCACTTCACTTTCATTTTTCTTGATTGTTATACATTAACAATATTTAATTTACCTAAGACGATGTAAATTCCTTATTCTTTAAAAAATTTTGTTTTCTTCTTCAGCAATTTTCTATCCATACATTTACCCTCTTTAGGATTGGAGAATTTTGAATAAATAACTAATTTCAAACTTAGAAATACTAAGTTATCAATATATATATATATATATATATATATATATATATATGTTATTTATAATTATTTAGTAAATGAAATTATTTCTTCGGAATAGAATATAATAGAAGATATAGGGAATATGTCTTTGGTAATTCTTGTATTCATGAATCACTTTAAAATAACATTCTACAGCAAGTGAATGTATTAAGGATTTACTAAATAAAAAATAAACTGGAGAAAAGGATAGCATATTGTAGCAACAAATGCAGATCAAACCACCTACGGAATTCAGTATCCTGCAACAACTGTTGGTTAATATTAAATGGGTTAAATTTTTTTTCCAACATATTACCACAGCAATGAATCACGCAATATGAAAGTATTTAGAGTTTTATCTACTGTACTGCAAAACTATCTTATTAACCATTGGTTCAGAATTCATTTTCCTTGTAAATATTTTGGTATACATTTATTAGAAATCCTTGAGGGATGAAAGTGAAAAAGTTTTATGAAATTCAAACGAAGATATCCGTTTTAATTTTCTAGTAGGTTTACAAAAAGTTTCAAGTAAATTCGTTATTAAATACATCGAATCTCAGAGTGTGGATAAATTATCCAAAATTGTTTTTTTTTTTTTTAATGTCCTGTCAATCTGTTTGGTGTCAGTATCAACTGCATTTTATCAGGATTGTAAACAATTGTAATTTTTGTTTCAAAATTTGTTCGGAAGATTACATTTCAAATTTATACATCCGTATAATATATGTGTAGCAACGTACCGAAAACGAATATATTACTTATTTTGCATATATTATATTTATTTCGGACGGATTTTGAATAATTAATAATAATAAAAAAAGGAAAATGGAGTCTCCTTTGATGATATATATTTTAACTAATACTATTGGATTTCTTACTTTTTGTTTGTTTTGTTTGTTTATTTTTTTTGTTGTTTTTTTTTTAATAATAGAATCTTCGAGTATTTTGAGTGATTCTTTACAGTGAGTGCTCTAAAGTATTGAGTGTTTTTTTTTTCAGTGTGTGCTCTACAGTATTTTTATACTAATATTTTATTAATAATAATGGTTGTATTTTTTGTTATTTGTGACGTGATGATGGTTATGTGCAGGAGTTGCTCCAGGTTTTGGTAAATGAGAAGATATGATGTGAAGTCGAGACTCGTACGAAGTTATGTCAAGATTTTGACCTTAACAAAAAGATCGAATAATGTCAAATCCATAATGGTTGTGATTAAAATAAAAATATGCTTCATCCCAGAGACGAGAAAAGCTTAATTTGTATATGTCAATCTGGTAAATTTAGACAATAAAGAGCGATTTAATCCAAAACTTCACAAATGGAGAAAAAAAATTCAATACGCATGCGCTTGCAACATCATCAAAATTAAGGTTGTATGTAAATTAAAACACCAATATACGTTTCCATTCCACTTAGCGTAAAATTTCTATGCTGGAAAGAATTTTATACACGGTATATTGCAATAATAATCATTGAATCTAATGATATAATGAGACAATACTGACCTGCAATAGATAAACCATTTAGAGAACAACAAGGTGAAAAAAATATAAATAAACTGAAAGTTTTTATAACTGTACAAATTTATTTCTACGTCGTCATGTCTGTCATATATAATTTAACTTCAACATCTGTCTAGATTTCTGAGGCAATTTATTTTAATTATTTACATCTTTCTGACTGTTGTCCTCATCGGTATTGTTATATTCACGACGTTTCAGTTGTTTTACACTCCGGACTTCTTCAGGCGATAACAGTAGGAATTTTGAAACAAACAGGCTCAGTTTCTTGCTCTGTCAACTCAGCTTGAATATGCTGAATGCATTCGCTGCAGAGAGGTAATACGTTTGCCAGAAAAAGAGCAAGCCTTTAACTGGTGGATGAATCTGGATTCGGTAAAGATAGTTTAATATTCAAAGCAGGAACGAATGACGATTATTTGACCAGAGATCATGATAAATATAGAGCCATAAACGAGTAATTTTTATTCACGACATAACTATGTATAAACGACGGATATAGGCTCGCGTATAAGACTATAAACACAAGTATAAAATAAGCTGATTCCGACAATAGATAGCACAACTGATGATATACCGTAAAATAAATTGATACAAACCCTACGACTTTTTAAATTTTATTTTTTCTCTCTTTATATGCAGTATGAGGCAAAAGAAAAATGGACGCACCTTTAGGCGTAGCGGATCTGGTCGACCGCTAAAATCTACCGATAGGGAGGATAGAAACTTGGTTCCTCAGTGCAAAAAAAGAACGATTCGCAACAGCACAAGCTGCTTCCAAAACGGCTAGTTTGGTAGTTTCTTCAAGAATAGTCAGATCCAGGCTTAAAGCAAAAGTTTTTGTTTCCAAATACATAAAAAAAATGTAGTCAATCTGGAAAAAATCCTCGAGTCTTGACGAATAACATTTTGCATGTTAATTGATGAGAATATGGACAGCGTTAAGTATTTCCCATTAGGTTAAATAATATAATTAATTATATAGTGTAGTACTCCCACGATCTACGACATGATTGGATTAAGTTCAATAGAATAAGATTTATTTGTCTAAATTTGATTTCATTCATATATTTACTTATGTGTTTATTCATTCTGGGCACATCTTTACTATCTCTCTGGTACAATATGTTTTTATTTTCTGCAGTGATCAGGACGCGAATCGGAACTCTTCCTTGGCTAAAATATAAATTACTGAAAATCTGTCTCTGCGCAGGTGGAACGCGCAGAGCTTCCATTAAGAAAGAAAAAAATTACCTAAGAGAGACTCTCACCAATAAAATCATTTCCTTCTAAAATCAAAGCGCTATACTTCTGTAATCATTTTACCCTAAGCAAGGCAATAAAGCTACTATGTATAAGGGGTTACTGAGTATCAAAACATTTTGAGAATTTTTTTTAAAAAAACCCAAAAAAGAACAGGAATTATGAAGACCGAAGATATCGCTTGATATTGCATTTTGAATTCCACATGCGAGAAGTCTGAGAGAAGAATCTGGTAGCATAGAACTTAGCAAGTTACAATATGAAATAACTGCTGTTAATGGCCAATCTACTACTGCACTTAAATTCGTAACGTCGTGGTACCAGAGGAAAGCTCATGAGAACAATTAGCATGAAAATATATTTAAGAAATGAAAAGGGAAACTGTTTTGGCTGTGGGAAATCGACTGAAGCCGAGATGCCAGCTCAGGACAGATAACATTGCAACTTCTTCTATTGATTTCATCAAGAAACTTTTTAATCCTCTACATCTATGTCCTCTTCAAACATTTACAGATTCCTGGGTATGACGATAAACTACATCCGGGTCCTAAGTAAGACGATAAACTATGTCCAACAGCAAGGCCTCTGATCAGGAGGCTTTGAGGAGCGTAGAACCACCTCTTAATTGCTGGTGTTCCCAGGTAAACCCTGACCCGGGGTGGTAGCACCTGTTAGGGTCCCAGCTATGGGCTAATAGATAACCCCAAAACTGAGTGTAAAAATAGGTTTTTGATAATAGAAATACATTGTAAAAAATTATTACCAGAAATAAATTTTTGAAAAATTCAAAATATTACCAGTAATTATTCTTTGAAAAAAAATATTACCAGCAATACGTTTTTGAAAATAATATTATTAGCTATACAATTTTGAGTAAAGAATATTAACAGAATGGATTTTTGACAAAGCAAAAATATTACTAGGAAAAAAAGTTGTCGGCATTAAATGACCAATTGAGTTTGATATAACGTAAAACAAACTAAACAAACAATCAAACATTTATAAACAGATTTTCTTCTCATGCGTGAGAAAATCCTCACGAGCTTGTGGAGTGTAGGATTTAGTTTTAATGTATGAAATCTACACATATGAATATGGTTTCGAATAAAATTATTTATTAATACATGTTCACTTAATTAGAATGTGTGTACTCACTGCATGTCTCTTAATTTGCCTTGAACTTGGTTACACCTTTTGTCTGTGGTATGCTACAAAAGCTGAATTACTTTTGGGCATCAGATCGAATCAAAGAATCGGTTTCATTTTTTGCACCCTTCTTTGGCATCGGCCGGTCGTGAAAAGAATGCAGTTTCTCATAATTGGAGTGAATACCGAACTTTCGTAGCCTCACTCCTAAGGATAGAGCTTCATTGGTTCATTTTAGCCAATTAATATATTCATTCTATATACATCTGGGCTGACATCATGTAATCATAAATTGTTGTTAGAATGTCGTTATTCATATTTATTTCTTCTCTTCCATTACATATTTACTCATTTTCTTTCTGACTTAATTTCCTTAACATGAACCTTTAGTGTTTAAACATATTAATTATTATTATTACTACCACTTGGGGTTGTTATTTTTCCTGATTTGCATTCTGTAAATCCGGGTCTAAACTATGGTCCTTAGGACCTATTTAAATGATAGCACTTTTCTTGGTATATAGGATATTCCTAGTAGAACGTTCTTCGGGGCAACTTGTATGTTGATGTTACCTGGGACACAATTAATAAAATTGTCCGTTCCTTTTTCTAGAGGTAAAGAGCTTCGATTACTACTGGTACAATCTCAGACTTCATGCCCCACATCCTGTTAATCTCGATCTCCTGGTCCTTGTATTTGAAAAATGTTTCGATAACCTTCATAGAGGTGTTTCTCTCAGATGGTACTAACCAATAAGAATACACTTCCTGAATTTCTTGTCTTTTATGATAATATCAGGTCTGTGGGCTTTTATTTCCCTGGCAGTTTCAATTGGCATTTTCCTGAGGATGGTGCTCATACAATCTCTCAGCGTTTTCAATTGTGTGCTTCTTGTATGTCTTCCAATGCACATATGTCGTTAACTTGTTTTGTTTGTGGATATATTCATTTTTGCTAGTAGCGGATAACCTAAGATAATATGATCGACAGTTTCATCATATCTTCCGCAGATCCTGCATTTCGGGTTAGTTCCATCATTTATTATTATTATTATTATTATTATTATTATTATTATTATTATTATTATTATTTCCTTGGATATCTTTTGTATACACATTTCCATCCGGGTTCCAATTTAAGGTCATAAATGGATTCAGGATTTTGTTATAAAAAAAGCACAAAAGTACTCAAAAACAAACTAAGATCACGCCCATTTTACATAAATAAAATCTTTCGTAAGGTGTACTTGTGAGAACAATTTTTAATATTTCTTTAAAGCATGGCCTACCAGGTATCCCTTCAATGAGTCTATAGGAACATTATCCAATCAATCCAAGAGCTCCATCTAAAACTGGAATTATTGATATCCTCATGTGCCACATTTTTGAGATTTCCACTTCAAAATCCTTTCGTTATTTGAAGATCTTCGAAGATACATTAAAATCTGCAGGGACTGACATGTTAATAAGAAAGCACATTCTGCTTTTTGGTCTTTGATCTTGATGTCTGGACGATTAGATTTGATTGTTATGTCTGTGTGTATTGTAAGTCCTATAATATTGTTACAGGTCATATCTCAGTATTATTATTATTATTATTATTATTATTATTATTATTATTATTATATTTCATTTAAGCTACAAACCCATGTTATTTGCTTTTCTAACACTCTCACAAATTCTACTCGTTCAGGGATTTTTAAATCTTAGTTAATTATACTCATTCTGTTCTTATTTTGGTGGTCTTTATGTTCAAAATGTTTTATTACATTCACTTTAAAACTTTTCACAATCATTGCATTTTAATAAAGAGTTTAAAACTCTTTCATTTAACTTTAATTTATTCTAATACATCTATTTATTCAAATATTCCGTGTATTTAGGTAGCAAATGATATTTAAGTCCAAGAATATCCAAAAAATTTGTGTTGATTAATTTTGATGATCGACTTTTCCGAATTTGGAATAATCCTTCTCAGACAATGAATAAATTATTTCAGAGATTGGCAACGTTCATTTCGGAAGAAAAGTACAATTCAATTTTTAATGTAATATATATATATATATATATATATATATATATATATATATATATATATATATATATATATATGAATTTTTTTCGCAAAATATTCGTCCTCTGTCGGAGAACAAATATTTTCTATGAAAATTCTCGGACGTTCAGGCTGGTAAATGCTGTTTAATAATGTTTGTTATAAACAGAGCATTTACTTAAAAAAAAAGAAAGTATAAACATAAAAATGTCTTAAAATATTTGTCGGACTTTGTCCATTTCATAATGTGTGACATCATTTGTTTACATTTGGATACGCCATGAGCAGATGTGAATGTACATGAGAGAATCATGGAAGATTGTAGTTTAAAGATAAGTAAAATCGACCTTGCTAACCGAACGCTTCTCTGTGGCCAAAACGGTTAAAGGTACGTCAGGCTATATGACGTTTCCGTATAAGACATAGGTTCGATTCCTGTCGGAGGACGAATATTTTCTATGAAAATTTCTCGGGCATTCTTGCCAGTAAATGTTGTTTAATACTGTTTATTATAAACGGAGCATTTACTTAAATATTTGTATCTATAAAAAATGTATATATATATATATATATATATGTATATATATATATGTATGTATGTTTATATATATGAATAATCCTTATGTTTGGCTTAATTCCATGCATGAGTAGTTATTAATATTTACGTTAATTTCATTCGGACAATATTCCTCATCTTTGTTGTTGCTATCATGAGGTTTTGGCCGTTGTGCTCTCCGACCTTCATCAGGTGTATGTCGATCTGGATAACCTACAACGAATTTCGAACTGAATCTGCAGTTAAACGCGAACAATCTACCACAAATTAAGATTAAATAAAATGTTCAGTTCTAAATTCCCTTTAAGTTACCCGGATTGGCAGACATCTGATGAAGGTCAGCGGGTAAAACCCCCACAACTTTGTTATAACAACAACAAAGATGGGGACATTAATCCAAAAATAAATAAATCTTGTTCTACATCATGAGTCGTTCACTGCACGTCGATGCAACACTACACGCCCTGTCTGTCAGAGAGCAGAGATTTTTCCATTGCTTCTATTTTTATTCTCATGGATGGTTGGAAAATAGGACGTCTCTCTCCGTAATCAACCTTCTGATATTACGATTGACCTCTGACCACGGACAGTCCGGGTCTGAGAGCCTAACCTAACATATTTCTTGCGCTTACTATCATTATTTTGCTATTTTAGGTAGATATTATTCTTCGTTCCGGAAAATTATTAAACATTTTCTACATTGTATGTTTATTGTTGAAAACCATAAAATTATTTTCATCAAGAGAATATTTTAAATGTATTTATCTCATTTTTATTGTTTCTTTATCAGGGCGCTCAATTCATTTCACATTCGACGTCTGTTAAATAAGGGAAACGAAATAAAACCGTCGCCGATGAGGTTATTTCGATTCACGTTCTAAATTCTTGAGAGCTTATCTGATATGCTCGGTGCCTCAGCAATTTACCAGCATACACCCTTCAGCAGGCTAAATTCAAATTTACCCATTTCTTATCCGATTCATCTAAGAAATTCAGACAATTCGAAGGCAATTTCACTTAGTATTCAGTAGAAACAAACAATATAGCATAGAGAAAATCAGATAAGAAAGAACGTAAATATATGACTAAATTAGAATTTAACATGCTGATGTTCGTACTGGACTGAAATCTGTTGGGCTTCGTCCATGACAGATGGGATCCCATGGTTACAGGATGATAGCCAATTGTCGTTGGAGTTTATTTATTCCTGAGAAAGTAAATAAAGCTTTAAGTTAAAGAAAAACGAAAGCAAAATTGAGAAAATGTAATTTCTATTATTAATCTATTAAGATAAACTGTTATATACACAAAGTGTTACCTATTAAGATTTGTCTTTCTATAGCTTCAAATTCCAGGTTTTAGTAACTGCTACTGTAGATTCTTTAGGGAAATAATTTGAAATCTTTCTGTGTGCTAATCACTTTTCGTTTTCAAATCATAGAAATACTTCCTCTAAGTTTGTTCAAATAAAATTTGAGGTATTTTCTGATCACTATATCTGTACGAAAGGCATGAACCCACCTTTTAAATAATATCTGACTCCTCTTGTCATGCTTTATCTCTACAAGAGCCAAATCAAATCAAATCTAGGAAGATGTTGCCTGTTTCTCACTTTCCATTCCCAAGCGAGTTCAAAGCGCCTATGCGGAAACCAATTTATCATCCACAGGATGATAAATTGTAATTTTTTCCTGTGGTTGATAAATTGTTTTTTTCTAATTTTTATATTCTTCAACCACTCTCCCATATACAAATAGTTGCTATTCGTTCACTGCTTTACTGCTATTTTCACGGCAGATGTTCAAAAGAACTACATTCTTTGCTTCAACAAAACCCAGGTTGTCACATTTAGGACCCGCCATGTCACGTACACAGGGTTGAATCTTTCTCGTTTTTTTCATGTTTCATTATTAGGGAGTAAGTTCAACTGAGACAGCATGCTTCCTCAGAACTGTTGCAGTATGTAACTGACTTCCGAGGGGTTGCTTCCCTAATCGTTACAAGCTTAAAGACTTCAAGTAGATGACCAACCTTCATCTATGATACATGTCCTCATAATATACAACCCTTGCTCCCTCATTCAACGCTCTTACAAAATCCCCTTTCAGTAACCTTCAAAGATGAGTGCCACTTAGACATTGTATTGAGTGAACAATAGAAAAAAAAATAACGTCACATCAGGGGTTATTCTCTGCCAGATTTTAATGTAAAATTGATAGTAATAATATATTAATTATATAATTGTCTATAATAATAGACGAAATAGATTGATCCTGAAATTACGGCTTGTCTACCTACTGAATAACATTAAGGTTTCTGTCGGCCAGCGGAACAGAGTGAATATTTTTATATGAATCGATATAATAAAATTGATCATTTTTCTATTTATGAATTTTTTTTTTAATTTAGCCGATATAGAAATGAAGAAGTTTATTTTATTGTAATTTCAGTTATTTTAACATATATTAATTTTCACACGTTCCTCTCTATAAGTCAATCTATTATATGTGAATATTTCTTATCTCTTCCGTTCTAAAGAACATATCCCAAAACTTAATCGTAGTACAAAAAGATTTACATATACAAGTACAAACAATCTTTTATGTGTGTGTGTGTGTGTGCATGTCTGTGTGTGTGTATATACAACGTATTAACTAATAAAGTGCAATTGAAACTTGCTTATACAACACTCTAGTGAAAGTATATTTATTCATATCCAGAGATGATAAAATACAAATAAATGTTGAAATATCATGTTTCTTCATTTAAACATTAGATATGCCGTCAGTTAATTTCATGGGTAACTGCAATCATAACAGTTGTGTGACCTTTTATTGCTATAATATTCATAAGAACTAATTTGAAATTCAAACCACACTCATATTCTAACACACTTATGTGTATTATATTTATCTTATGCTACAAACCGTATCGACCTTCTACTTTGAGCAGTTATACATGCATATATGTGTGTGTGAGTGTCTTTGTGTGTGTATGCGTGTGTGTGATGAAAATA
>CAHIKZ030001302.1:212500-267500 GCA_903632075.3 Acanthosepion pharaonis | reverse complement strand
CTTAACTTTTGTCCAGTAGCTTATTTCCTTTGTTCCATTTAATCTTTATTTTTTAAAAAAAACTATTATGCAAATTTTTGTAACTTTGTCTAATATTTATGCATTAGACCCTAATCTTTATTCGGTAAAAATTTCATTGCTAATCATGCATTACATTTTAAGTAATACACATATTTATGTCTTTGTTGTTTCTGTTCGTTACATTATGACCGCTACTGTATATATATATATATATATATATATATATATATATATATATATATATAAGAAAAATTGTTGCGGGGAGAGATAGAGAGACAGAGAGAGAGACCGAGAAACAACAAGAAAAGAGCAGGAATTAAGATGACAAAAGATAACAATTGACATGGCATTAAAATATTTGGAGATCAAAGTTGACAGGAAAGCAAGGAACTGGAAGAATGTTCCACAAGCGAGAAGTGCGAGGGAAAATATATACGGTTATATCTAGCAATTTCAACCTTGCCGCAGATCTCGTGCTGCGCTTAAATACATAAAGTCTAGACACCATAAAGAAATTGTTCTCAGAAAAATTACCATGAAATTTTTATAGAAAAGCCACTTGGAAGTTGCATTAAGTCCGTGTAAATATGGCAGAAACCGAGATATCAGGTCAGGAACAGTAATTTTGAAGATTCTTCATGGTTTCTTTTATGAAGAATCTTTAAATAAATAGCAGAAGTACCAGATAATATGTGGCAGCAATATTAAAATGCACGGACGAATTGCAGATCTATAAATGTTTAAGATAGCAGCTTTTTTTTTTATTCGAATTCATGTTCATTGTATCGGTCATAAGAAGGAAAAAGCCCAAATAATTACCACTACCCATCATCTACGGCAATACAACCTGGCCAGAATGTGGCCAATACTAAAGCATAATGTGGCTTCAGGATTGGGGGACATGACCAGTGGCGTAGCTAGAGTAAATGTCACCCGGGGCGGTCCGCTCAAATGTCACGCCAATGACCCCGATTCACCCTATGCTGAATTGTTAGCTGTAGCTAAATTTTCATACATGTTCTACCTCTACTTTACTCTAATGACCTGTACGTTACTCAGTTCAAATCAAAAGCTGAAAACATTGCTATATTTCCCGACAATTTATTAGAAAATTTCTGACGGGGGGACAAAACTAGGGGGTCATAAATTATTTCTGGGGGGGGGGTCATATGCCAGCCTGCGAAACCCTGTGTCTCCACCACTATTTACAGACTATTTTTGGCACCTTAGCCTGGTTGAAAAATTTTGTTGGGGGTAACATTGTGTCACCCCTCCTGTGCTGGCACCCGGGGCGGTCCGCCCCCTCGCCCCCCCTTTAGCTACGCCACTGGACATGACACTGAAAATAACCCGATATTATGCGACTGTAGAGCTCCCTACTGATGCAGTAATCCAAAAATTTCCAACCTTGTAAACTCCTAATAAAAGGTCGCAACCACTTTTCAGTCAGATCCCTAAAAGGTTAAGATTGTTAAATCATTTCGGCTATGTATGAAAGGAACTGATATTTCATATCCTTAAAGAAATAAGAAATAAAATAAAATTCTATTGCTGTTAAATAAACATAGAAAAAATACTGGACGAAAATATAAAGGAAAAAATATGCAATATGGCGTCCATAATGAGCCACTGTATCATGGAAGGACCAATAATGCAGGCGTTTTATTCAGATAAATAAAGTGTTCTTCGATGGTAAACAGGAAAAACGTGTTATTATCAAGTATTACAATGTAAGGATAAATTCTGCGATAAAAGTTAAAAACTAGTTACTAATAAAAAAAAGTTATAGTGTAGTAACTTACAGTTTTATTTAAGTCACTGAAAATTTTTAAATGAAAGTTTTGTAAGTCGGGAAATGCCTGTGCCTTACTTAGATTATCATATTTGTATTGAGCGAATCAGCTCGCTCCTATGTTTTTGTTTCAGACTGAGGAGATTGTGTCACGACTGAGATAAATAATGGCAGGAATGAAAACATACACTAAGCGACAAAGTAAACTCTGCATTCTTACACGATAACTATTCGTCTTTAAACAACTTTGTTTGAGAGAAGATGAAAGTATTAAGAATGTTTATATAGAACCGGCAAGGGTATAATTAGTAAACAACAGATGCTTATTGGTAAAGGTGAGAAATAACATATTTTGAAAAAAGCAAAACCTTTTCTTTTTTGCCATTCTTTTCTAGTTTTAAATATCCTTTCTAAATCTTACTTTCTTCCAGCTTTTTTTTTTTTTTTTTTGCTTTACTCCATTGCTAAGAAATTTAACTAGCGATTTGAAAACTCATTCTGAAACAATAAATCAAGTCACATTGCAATAAATTTGATTTTCATCCGTAACCGAACCAGAATAATTCTAAAGTAGCAATCAAATTTACCTTCACATGGGCGTCAGGGAAGGTTTCGTATATGTTCAATTTCAACAGAAAATTTAAAAAGAAAACAAAAAAACTCTTTCTTGTTGTCTCTCCGCAGAGACCCCTTTTATTTGATTATATAAATACGACTACATCCCGTTGAAACACAGGCACCCGTACGATCAGCAAAGTTAAGCAACGTCAAATCTGATCAGAACTTAGATGGAAGACCGCTTGGAAATGCCAGGTGCTATAAGCGTGGATCTGTGGGTGGTGTAATAAATAATGCCTCCATATTTTTTTATCGGAGTGTCTAGTTTCAGTTCTAATTTGGGTTCGGTATATTCCTGTATGAGCAAATACCCTTGGAATCCACCACTTCTCCCCAAGCTATGGGTTAATTAATCAAACTTATTTCACCAAACCATCATTATTATGTCCACAAAATTTCAATCCAAAAATGTTTTATTGCTTTAGATAACCGTAAAATTCATTTTATTATATTTGAAATGAAATTAACCTTGATAAAGAAATTACATATTAGATTTCCATTGCAATGGTTTTAAATTTTGAGTTATCATTCTTGATTGGATTCAAACCAAGGAAAGTCTTAACCCATAATTCAGTTGTGGAAGAGATAAATTTCCGCTTTACTTAAAAGCATTGTCAAGAAAATGAAAATTACCGCATACGCTTGAACTCGACACGCCGATTCCATTCTTGTCCTAGTATCCGTTATGCCACTGGCATATTCACCAGAAGAATAACGGATGATACAAACTTAATATTTAGTTATCGCATAACAATAATATAATGATAAGAATATACGCATTAGAATGCTTCAGTACGCCAAAGAGTTCCTGTCACATGAACCATATCTAAAGCCAAAGACACTAACGCTGGGAAAAATTCAATGATTGTAACGTAATGGTAACACCAATAAAGGATACAGAGGAGGATGACAAAGCAATTTGAAGAGTGGCTGTCATTTGATACAAAATGAAAATCACCAGATATTCCTGTTGTGAAAATCCGCGCACTACCGGCAAATGAGAATTGTTCAAACGACTTAGTTTCGACTATGAAAACAAATGGTATGAACGCTAATCATAGGTTCTCAAAATAATAGTAAAGCAAGAAAATAATAAGATTCTTTGGGTTTCAGGCAACCAGTCACACCCACCAAACAAGAGAGAAAATTGAACCGGGCCAATGTGAAAAAAAAAAAAAAACATATACATAGTTTTGCTCGCGCGGCAGCGAATGAAAGAATTGCTGGAAATATGACAGGACAAATATGACCCGGGAAATCGAGAACTCTATATCACAGGAAAATTAGCAACATGCATATAATAGCGAATTTAGCACCGTGAAAGAACACTGAAATCAGGGTTTGATATTTTTTAGAAATTTGAAGAAGAATACAGATTAATAATGCCATCTAGTACCGATAATCTGCAAGTGCAGTGTGAGTATTGTTTACTATTTCTGCGAATTTTACTGCATTCTGTTTCCCCTGGTGATTATTAGGCATTGAGTATGGACATAAAAATGCATGAAATAATAATAATAATAATAATTTACACTATTTATTTTTCGTATTGGCGTTCTCAACTTTTGCTAGATTCACGCTCCGGCCTTCTTCAGGTGCATAGAATTTCAAACCCTTTATTTCCGTCGGAAGTATGGCAACAAAGATGAGGTCAACAATCCTAAACAATGTAAATAATGTAAATAATTACAATACCTCATCTCAGAAATTTTGACAAATAATAATAATAATAATAATAATAATAATGATGATAGTAGTAGTAGTGGTCGTGTTAGAGGTAGTAATAATTTATTTGCGTCGCAAAAAATCTTAGAGGTACTTGACATCATTGGGACTGCGCAGGTGGCAGTGCTGCTTGGAACAGTGCAAAAATTCATGAGGCAAAATATAAGAATTGTTTTAAAATTTTGAATATCAAATTTGGCTGGGAAGCAAGATACTGGAATGGAGTTCCACAAGTGAGAAGTTCGAAATAAGAAAGTTAGAAGAGAACTTATGGTTACATCAAGTCCTTTAAACTGTAAATGATGAGACCTTGCCGCCAATCCAGTACGGCACTTAAAATTATGAAGACTATGTACTATAGATGAAAGAACAATTATTATGAATGTATTTATAGGAAAAGCACAGAGAAGCTACATTACGGCGTTGAGGATGTCGGGATGATACGTTAGGACCAATGTTTATTTTACTCTATACTTCTGTATACATTGTATAATAATTTTGACGTTATGTTTTTAGTGGCGATAATTTTCACTTTTTTTTTATTTTTAGTTGATTGGATTTCCTTAGTTTTTTCCCCAAGTAATGCATAAGTAAGTCAACCGATAATCTGACCCTTTTAATGGGCTTTGACGACACAGTAAGAACGAAGGACAAATCCAGCTAGTGCGGTTGTAACACAGTATATCAACAATATTTATCCAGGCGACATCCCAATGCGTCAGTAACAGGGATGTCGTAGAAGTCGCTGGAATATTACGCATAGTTGCTTCTACTTTATCACGATTTAGGCTACAAAATTCTAAAAATGTAAAAACTCAACATGGCACTTAGTAAATAAGATACAAATCTAAAAATTTGCCTGAGTTAAAAAAAAAAACTCAAAATAAAAAACTACCATATGCTTCGTAAAGAGATGCACGATTAACTCAGGCGGCAAGCAGTTTACAAACGCTAGAACAACTAATATATTAACACCGAATTGATATAGTATGCAGTTATAAAGAAAAAAGGAAGGATGTGTTTTGATAAATATCCTGCCGGGTAGGAACTGTATGTCCAAATGTTCAGAATTCAAAATCAGGTTGTTTTTTGTTTTTTTTATGTTGTTTTTTTTAGGTTGTTTCCAAAATTAAACTCTAAATTCGGTGCAAAAACTTTACGAATTTCGACTCAGTACTAGATTGGCAGTAAAGTCTCATCATTTTACATTAAAATGTCTAAATATAACAGTTACTTCTATGCTAACAGTTTCTTCTATCGCACTTCTCGCTTGTGGAACTCTCTTCTAGCTTGTTGTTAATAAAACTGTGCTCTATGTAATACACCAGAGCACTTAATTATATATATATATATATATATATATATATATTAAAGACATTTTTATGTTTAACGTTCTTTTTTATAGATATAAATATTATTTAAGTGTGCTCTGTTTATAATAAACAGTATTAAATAACATTTTAATGTCCTGAATGTCCGAGAAATTTTCATAGAAAATATTCGTCCTTTGACAGGATTCGAACCTGCATCCTATACATTCAGGCCGGTAAATGTTATTTAATACTGTTTATTAAACAGAGCATTTACTTAAATACAAATCTAAAAAAAGAACGTTAAACATAAAATGTTTTAATAAATAAATTGTCCATTTGGTAAATATATATATATATATATATATATATATATATATATATATATATATATATATATATATATACATATATATATATATATATATACATTATATATATATATAATATATATATATATAAATATATAAAAAGAATATTAAACATATAAATATTTGTATTTATAATATAATAATATTGTTTATATATATATATATATTTTATATATATTTATATTTTATATATATATATATATATATATATATATATATATATATATATATATATATATATATATATATATATTTATATATATATATTTATATATATTTATATTTATATATATATATATATCTATATTTATATATATATATTTATATATATATATTTATATATATATATATATATATATATATATATTTTTATATATATTTATTTATATATATATTTATATATATATATTTATATATATATATATATATATATTTATATATATATATTTATATATATATATTTATATATATTTATTTATATATATATATATATATAAATATATATTTATATATATTAATAAATATATTTATATTTATATAAATATATTAATAAATATATATAAATATATATATATATAATATATATATATATATATAATAAATATATATATAAATATATATAATAAATATATTAAATATATATATATATATATATATATATATATATATATATATATATATATATATATATATATATATATATATATATATATATATATGTATATTAATAAATGCCGAGTAATTTATATAAATATATTATTAAAATATATATATATATATATATATATATATATATATATATATATATATATATATAAATTAATAAGTATATATTATTAAGTATATATTAATAAATGCAGCCATACAAACTGCACATATGATTTGATAAAATGATGAACGTTTTTGTGCAGAACCAGCCACACATTTTGAATACAGGTACGCCCTGTGCCACAAGGTCTCCAAACAATTCTCCGCAGGTTTTGAATTCAGGATTCTTCTCCTAGACAAGTTGCTATCCATGGCTATAGAACCCAGCATGTCCTGCTATTTACCCATAACTCGATGAGAAGAAGCTGAGTCATATCTTTCCAAAAAGTATCTATACTAAGTGAATGTAACTGATTCGACTGGAAATCGAACCCTCCAATTCCACAATATGAACCGCTATCCATTACACCACCGTTCTTTTTTCTTTCTTTCTTTCTTTCTCTCTCTCTCTCTCTCTCTCTTTTACTCTCTCTCTCTCTCTCTCTCTATATATATATATATATATATATATATATATATATATATATGTATATGTATGTGTGTGTGTGTGTGTTCGTTAAGATGAAAGTAAAAGTCAATCAAATTTTCTTCCTCTAAAAAATAGATAAATATAAAACAGTGCATCAGTTCTAGGCCAATCAACAAAAATATGACAACACTTTTTATCACTCAAAGAGATAACTTAAGCGTTTAGAGATCAAAAGACAACTGTAATTATTTGAAAACTTCTTGAAATCAATATTTTTATATTCTTTTTTTTATTATAAACTGCGAGGAAGGTTATTAATGAATATCTTAAATTTGTCTTTATCAGGCTCAAGTTAAGAACATTTCAAATCATAATTCTTTATTCTAAACATATACACCCCCACAAAAATAAAATAAATTGCACACATCTTTAAATAAACAAAAAAATATATTTATTGTGAAATGTAAATAAATACGAGCTTTAAATTTTATTAAAATATTTGACAGTTTCTTTCCTGTGTTAAGAGCATCTAATTTTATGGCTATGAGATGAAGAAAGTTACATATAGTTTCCTAAGCGGTTCATCAGAAGTTTTATCTACGCAAAGACATTGACATTGCAATGGTTACACGCACACTTACACAGACACACGCGCGCGCACGCACACACAAACTTACACGCACGCACACACACACACACACAAAGTAACCGACTTCGTATTGAAAATTTTACCTCATTATCAGGTATCAAAGAAAAATAGACAAGAAAGGAATGAATGGAAAACTGGAAATTCTGTAGATGATGATAAAGCGACAACAATGCTAAGTAATGGAAAAAATATCGAACATTAAACATATAAATCAAAAACAAATGGAGAGAGGCTAAGGAGAAATGGATTTATGAAAAGTCTGCAGAAATGAAGAGAATGTGCAAAGCAAATACGCAACAGAATAAAATAATTAAGTAGGAAAGGTGAACCAACCTAAAGGTTATTTTATAAAACCAAATAAAGGATAACTAATAATAGATAATTTCACGATGCAAGAAATAAATCTACGCTGGAAAATACGAAATGGCCAGAAATACTAAAAGATGAAATAAGATAAGCACTGGAAAAGAAGAAAAGGGACAAAGATGCTGGACATGATAGGATCGTAACAGAAGTGCTCTAAATTTTAGATTTCAGCATCGGCAATATCACTGAATTAATAAACAAAATATACAAAAGTAGCCTCACACAGGAGGACGTCACTAAAACCATCTTCGTAACATTACCTTAGAGACCAGTTGTAAAAGAATGCAAACGTCAGAGGACAATCAGTTTAATGAGCCATATAACCAATCTAATTATGCGACTTCTTATGAATAGAGGACGAAGCAGAATTAGACAGGAAATAGTACTCTACGCTTTTGTCAAGGACACCGGAACAAGAAATATGATATTCATATTCAAAATGGTATTCGAGGGAGCAATACAAACGATGATGATGTGCACTTATATTTTATAGATTAATCAAACTCGTTTAACCAGTTAAGTCACAGGGATCTACTTGAACTGCTAGGAAGCCTAGATTTCTTTGAAAAAGATAATAGAATAATCCAGGAATTATACTGGCAGCAAACTGCCTTTATAATGATATAAAACGAATATATATGCAACAAAAGAAAGAGGGCAGAGTCGTGTATGTATCTTCTCCCCATATTTATTCGACCTATACGGCAACTCTGTCCTAAGAGAACTAGAGACTCTTTCAGGCTTTATTATCATAAGAATATAAGATACGCAGACTCGGAAAGAAAACACTAGGACATCTTAAAGAGGCTGTGACAAGAATGCATAATCAAAGGAATAACCATCAAATGTACGAAGACAGAGAGTATGGTCGTCTGCAAAAGAACATACGAGTTATGAATTGTAGATGCAGGAGTCAAGCATGAGAAGAAATATCTGGGAAGCGTTTTAATGGGGTGGAAAATGCGACAGTGAGATCCGAACATGCACTGAACTAGAGATAGAAGCATTCAAAAGAAAGGCAACGTGCTGAGAAACGGAAACAAATTATTAGGAACAAAAGAACGAGAGCTATATTGCTGTGTAGTATCTATGCTCTTACATGGTAACGAATGCTGTAGTATTTCCTCACGAATGAAGAAAAAGAATGAAGCAGCATAAATGTTATTTTATAGACGGATGTTGAACATTCTGTGAACGGAGCGAGTAAGCAAAAAGCAAGTCTTAAAAAAAATATCAACAGAAAGAACACTCTGAGACAGGAAAAAAAAACAGATAAAATTCTTTGGGCACAACCTTGGTGATGGAGGACTCGTAAAACATAACCCTCATAGAGCACACTGAGTGTAAAAGAGATAAAGGAAATAATTCTTACCTGACGAGATTATGCAAATGGGTAGCCGAACTCTTATTTGGGGCCTTAGCAAATTTAGAAAAACTGCTAGAATCCACACAAAATAGTAGGTTGGGAAAAGACATGCCTTGAAAGGATGTGGCACGTAGAAGAAGAAAAAGAACATGAAAAACAATTTAGAACTACAGAGGATGCATTTTCGGAGAAGAAAGCGTCTCTTATAGAATATATATTCTGGCATTTTCGAGATATTTATGCCTCTGAAATTTTGACTCATCGACAGAACGATTGAATATTTGAGAGTTAACATGCAAAGTCGAGTTGTCAGTTTTAGGTGGAACATTATATTACGCCAGTATTTAAAAAGACTTTCTTGTAAATTTAATTGGGAAATGTGAACACATACTTGTCTCGAATATCGACCATTTGCACTAGCGTGAAAAATCACCCAAATTTGATTTCAGGATTCTTCTCCTAGACAAGTTTCTATCCAAAGATATAGAACCCAGCCTGTCCTGCTATTGGCCCATAACTCGGGGAGAAGAGGATTCATATCTTTCCAAAGGTTATCAGCACGTAATTGAATGTAATGGATTCTACTGGAATTCGAACGTTCCAATTCCACAATCCGAGCCGCTATCCATTACTCCACCAATCAAATGTTCTTCCTATAAAAAAATAGATAAATATAAATCTCTGTATTTCTTGTGAAATATTTGTGGATATTCTGCAACAGAAACTAAAATAAATCCGTTTTATTTGCTTGCTAATGCTGTATCATTTTGAAAAATAAAGTCTGATAATAAAAGACAAAAATATACTACATTTCATAAAGTTGATGGGACGTGTTATACACATTTGAAGTATTGCGGAAATATTTGAAAGACAAACACACATATACACGCACACACATACACGAACACACCCATCTCACAAGTATCTTACCAAGAACTAAAACCCTTTAAGTTGTTTCCCATTCACAGCGGGACAAACACGCAAGAACAATCAAGACAACTGTGTCTCTTCTTGCTGTCATGTTACATTACGTGTCTCGATTTCGCTTCTCCCCGTAGAGTGGACACGGCTGGTTTATCATGCATGGACTCAACACAGTGTAGGGTCCCGTTTCTGCATGTTAGTCAAAATGGGGCCTGGAAGAGTAGGATCTCTTATTAAAACCGAACCCCCACCCATCTAACACATTATGTTTGTCCCTTTCTTTGCTTTACGAGTCATATCAGGTTATCCCACACCCCTGGCAAACCCAAGCACATTTTTTACAGCCACTCCATTTTCAATCGTTTTGTCTCGATCCTCTTTTGTGAAACAAACCAGACAATTCTTTCCTAGCGTTTCTCGATATTCTTTCACTTTGACATGTCCTTTTTCATTGTCGCTTGTTAAGTTTCCGTCCAATTTACGTCATTCTATCTATCTATCTATCTATCTATCTATCTATCTATCTATTTGTTTGTTTCTTTATATTTGTCTTAATAAGTTTCTATCTATCTATCTATCTATCTATCTATCTATCTATCTATCTATCTGTTTCTTTATAGCTGTCTTAATATGTTCATATCTATCTATCTATCTATCTATCTATCTTTTTTTTATAGCTGTCTTAATATGTTCATATCTATCTATCTATCTATCTATCTGTTTCTTTATAGCTGTCTTAATATGTTCATATCTATCTATCTATCTATCTATCTATCTATCTATCTGTTTCTTTATAGCTGTCTTAATATGTTCATATCTATCTATCTATCTATCTGTTTCTTTATAGCTGTCTTAATATGTTCATATCTATCTATCTATCTATCTATCTATCTGTTTCTTTATAGCTGTCTTAATATGTTCATATCTATCTATCTATCTATCTATCTATCTATCTATCTATCTATCTATCTATCTATCTATGTCATATTGTGTTCGCGGAACACCATCGTTACATATTTGCTTTTCTCAAAATTCATTTCAAATATTCATATATTTAACATATTGATATTAGGATTCTCAATCTATCTATCTATCTATCTATCTATCTATCTATCTATCTATCTATCTACACACATCATGGGCAACTCGACGTCTCACTAGAAATATTACGAATGAATAATGAGTTACTTCCTGAATGGGTGCCCCACATTTTCGTCCTTGTGCCACATCTGAGCTATTCTTAGAAAATCAACATATGGCTCTATCTAATTGTTTTGTGCCTCGAGAAGAAGTATGCTTCAATTTTTATATCCGTAAGGGGATACAAAATCTAATTTCATATAAAGGTGTGAACTTTTTGAATATAAAGATTTATTAGTTAAAAAGTGGTGGTAGCTTGAACTGAAAAGTGGTTGTTGGTGTTTTATTTTATTTTATTTTGTTATATGGATTAATTTATTTTGGTATAAATACTGATAATAGGTATTCTGTGTAAAATTATGGTAGTTTAAGATTGCTTTAATTTTTAATTTACAAAATTATTATTGTTATTATATTAAAGCTGGTTATTTCCTTGTTTTTTTTTTGTTTTTTGTTTTTTGTGACTGTGTATATGTGACTGGTAGAAATTTCAGTTTGTAATCCTTATTGGGTTTTTTTATGGTGGTATTAAATATGCTGGGAGAGGGGTTTTACGTTAATAATTATGGCAGGATTATATGGTAATATAGATATGGTGTGATATAATATGTAAGCGGTTGGTGGCAATAATAATATAAGTGGTTAATATTTATTGTAAATTGTTAGTAGTGATTAGTAATGTTGCTGAGAGAATATTAAAAACCTATAAATGTAATTATTGTGGTGCAAATCAACTCCAACAAGGTATTCATTTTGGCTGACAATAACACAAACATATATACTATAAAACCTACAGCCTACAATCAACTCTTAAACAACAAAATTACACAACTATACAAAAAGACAAACACGAATTGAATAAACATTATAAACCAAGAAGCCAAAAATATAGCCACAAAATTGAATATAGATGAAAGAGTAAACAAACTAGCTGAACAACATGCTTTCACTAGCTACCACCACTATAACTACATTCGTGGTTTTATCATTCTCCCACCACCGTTACTAATCATTTCTACCAATTTACAATTTCTACCAATTTACAATAACTATTAGCTAATTATATTATCACTGTCTCCAAACCCTTGCAACATTACTATCACATCATATCATATAGACCCGTTATTAAATTAATCTACCCTCTCACCCAGCACATTAAATATTAAACATCACCATATAAATTAAGGATTACAAATTTCTACCTGTTACATATACACAGTCACCAAAAACAAACAAATAACCAGCTTTAAATATAACAAATAAAAAACCATTTTTTTTCAAAAGTTTAAAAATAAATATAAATAATAATAATTTTTACCTATCATAATTTTACACAAACCCCACCACACGTATATACATACATGCGAGGAAATATTTTTCAGCGGAAAAATACATAATATGACATGTATTCATTCACGAGACATTCACGAGACATTTCCGCCATAATTCGAATCTTTAATTTTCAACATTTCAACATACAAATGCGTATGTATAGTCACAACACCACCCGTATACATACATATGTCATATCCGAAACTGCCCACATATGTTTATATATGTATGAGTCCCGACGGACGACCAAGTATGTATATGTGTCTGCATACGATGACATAAGCGATGAAGTTTCCCCCAGCACTTCCACAATAACACCAATACACGCAATCTACATAAACCCAAATTTTTAAAAAAATTAATCAGTTTGTCTGACGATCGCTAAAGCGTGAAACCCAGGGTCACAAACTCACATATATCCAACCAAATATATATATATATATATATATATATATATATATATATATATATATATATATTCATAAATGTAAAAGACAATTGGAAAACTGTAATAGTTGCCGACGCGTTCGTCCGATGTGGACTTTTCAAAGCAAAAATGAAATGAATTTATTAAACAAAGTAACTAATGATAACAAAACAAAATGTCCTTAGTAACTGGAAGAATTTAGAGAACGCAATTTTCACACTGTTAACTGAAAGTTACATAAATTACTGTCACGTGTCGAGATATTGTTGCTGTGTTGAAGGATTCTTTCTTTTGATTTCTTGATACTGTTCTGTACGTTTGTTTGGGACTGTAATTTCAACAGTAAAATGTGTGGGACCTAGATATTAGTCTAGTAGCACGCTTAAATTCATGTTGTCTGTGCCCTAGGGAAAAAAAACCTCGTCAGAGCAATGGCGATGAAAACATTTGTAGAATAGACAAAGTAAAGTCGCATCACGTCTGTGATAGTCGAGTAGCCAAATTATAGTATTAGCATGTAAATAAGCATTCATCTGGAAACGAATGGAAATTAATATCATTTATATTAACTGTAATGCAAAAACCGATTCGGTTCTCGAATAATTCGGCTTTAGAACAGACTTTCACAACAAATTATAGTCGTGAGCCAAGTCTAGTCTCTATATATGATTTTTCGATTCACCGCGTCACTTAGAAATATATTATATATTAATAATTAATATAAGTGACATCTAACCATAAAAGGCACTACTGATTACAGTAATTCCACATGTATAATACGCATTTTCTTTTTCTAAAAAAAATAATAAGCTAAATCGGGGTGCGTATTATGCACAGCTACAAGAAACATATTTAATAACTTGTTCTCCACTGTATAACCGGGTATTGAAATCACAGTCTTTGGGTCCAACGCCTTTATCCAGTGTGCAATGTTGAGAACTTGGAGAGGGTAATTAACAGGAGATAACTGATAACTGACATCCATTAAGCATGGTACGTGGAACTAGAACAGTCTACTCCAGTGAGCGAAATAAAGGGTTCAGTTTGACATTCCAACCACCTGAAGAAGGCCGGAGCGTACAACGGACGAAACGTCGTAATAAATATAGCGACAAAGATGAGGACAATAGTCCGAATAATGTAAATACTCTACATAATACCTCATCTCAGAAATACAGACAGATATTGAGAGATTTTAATGAAAATTGCAGGACATATTCCCAAATGAATGAAATTATTTTATAAATGTTTCACTTGTCGAAAATTTGGTAAAAATATTTTTAACAACTGTTACCCCACCACACAAACAAACATTTATTTAATTTTATGAAATTTCGAGAAATTCGTTTTGTAGAGCTTAATGCTTTTATTAGTTTTATAGGGTGTATCAATAAAAATTAGGGGCTTGTACCTCACATTAAACACGGACAAAATTCCATGTAAACATATGCGCGCAAATCCTTCGCTTTAGCTAATAAGTTTAAAGAAAGTTTACGGTAGATAGTGCTGTGTTGCCATGTAAAACACGATAGATTTGTCATTCGTGTAAATTTGTAGCTAGTCTGATTTCAACGTGTATGGTAATGAGTTAACTGAAAATTGTTATGTTTAACAATGGCAAATTTTCATATCGCGAGTAGGCAGATATGATTTTTATATATGGCCGTACGAATGGTAATGGACTTGAGGCTACATGGCTGATTGTAAGACAGTCACGTCACTCAACAATTGTTGCTGTTAATCGTCGCGCTGCTGAAATAGGATCCGTGGTACCACAAACTGTGGATCAAGGAAGACCGAAATCTGCTTGTACGTATGACCAAGAAGAACACATTCTAAAGACTATTGGGGAGGATGCAGATATCAGCACACGTTAAGTGTCCCTAGCATCTCATAGTACCCCATGGAAGGTACTCCAAGTGCAGCTCCTGTATCTATATTATTTTAACGTGTGCAGGGTCTTTCGCCCTCTGATTACTCATCACGGGAGAAACTTTGCCGATGGTTTATTACACAAATTTTCGATAAGTTTTTTTTGGCTTTAGTCCTGTTTAACGATGAGGCAAACATCTGTTAGAGGTGGAATAACATATTTCTAGATCCAACATTTGTGGACGGATCGCAATCCCCTGGTACAATACATGTTGGACACCAGCATCAGTTTATGATTAGTATATGAGCTGGATTTGCGGGTGACTCTTTGGTAGGCCCATATGTTCTTCCAGCACATTTTACAGGAGTGGTCAACAGGGACTTTATTTTGAACACACATCGAGACCTGCAAGAATATGTACTTATGTTGATATGATGCCAAATTCTTTACTATTGATTTCAATGGTAATTAGCAGTACAAGAAAAATCATCTCCCTTTTGACAGGTCTTGTTTTTAATATTGATGTCTATCCCACCACCCTCCTTACTAGAAAAAACCTCGTTGAGGAACCAGTTTAGTTGTCGACGTTGCCAGTAGCAGCAATAGAGTGACATGGCACAATTTCTTAACTATCCTTTTTAGTTTATGATTTTCTTTCGGTTTTTCTTTCTTTATATATTTAGTTATTTCTCACATCCATTTGTCTATATTTCAATCTATTCTTCTCTGTATCATTCACTTCCAACAATATATCCATTTTTCGCTCTATATTTAATATTTATACATTGTTATACATTTTAGTTTCTTTCATTGAATTATATTTTTATGTATTTTTAATTTTCTAGCATCCATTCATTTCTTTCTTTTCGCTTTCTTATTATTTTATTTATTGACTAATCTTAAAATCGTCGCATCGCTTTCTGTCATTTCATTTACAGTGATTTTATTTCATTCAAATTCAATCCTTTTATTCAATAGAGTTTCTCGTCAATATGAACCACGTCATAATTTGATGGCAGTGTAAAACGTTCCTGTAAAATCGATTAAAACGGAAAAATCTGAAATATATATATATATATATATATATATATATATATATATATATATTTTGAAAATAAAATGATTATACATATTAAAAGGTTGGTGTAGGAATAAAGCATTTTATCTAAGCTCGTCAACATATAAAAAGCAAGCGTTACGAAATCACCTGACTAAAAACATTTAGGTATTTTAGTACAAAATGTGTAAAAGAAAATTTATTTTGAAAAATTCCATCAACAGGTAAGTCATAAAATACATGCATTGTATATATATATATATATATATATATATATATATATATATATATATTCATATATATATATATATATATATATATATGTATATATATATGTATATATATATATATATATATATATATATATATATAGATAGATAGATAGATAGATAGATAGATAGATAGATATGCGCGTATATATGTGTGTGAGAGAGATATCATTTTCAAGAAAATCGATCGAGCATTTATGGTATAACGCAGTAAGTGCAACAAAGCCACATAACTATTCTGTCTTAGCAGTTCCTTATTGAAGCATATATTTTCTTTAATTGTTCAAAGTTAGAGAGAAATCCTGAATGAGTCAGAAAGCCTTTTTTAAATAAATAATGCTCTTTTTTTAATTGAATTAATGTTGGAATGTTCTTTGCTCACAGGAAATTATGTTGATTTTGATATTGAATGAAGTTCACCAACACTGAGTCGACCCAATCACTTTTATCTTCTTGAATTGAATTACGGTTTGGGCTTTTCAATAAATTTTTATTAGTGTAAAAATAATTGACTCACAGTTGTATGAATCTTATTGTTGAATATCGTTTCATTACACATCACGAATGTTTCTGATCTTCATAAGTGATACGCACTTAATACATCATCAAAATGATATTTTCCTACTACACCAGAAGTGGAGTCATCAAATATATATTTACGTATTTGTGGAACATTTTCAATGTGGTAGTGAAAACGATGCTGTGCCTTAGACTATCGCAGAAGAGATAATTGATTAGCTTTACATAACCTGAGTAATAAGAAGAAATCGTGAAATGAGAAATTAAACTTGCTTAAATGACTTTAAAATGCGAGAAAATGAATACATAAAAGAGAGATTATTTTTTTAGGCTGTGAATTATGCATACGTGTAAACGAATCTTCTTAATATAAATATTTTACAGATCAAATATTTGTATTTTTTACAGTAAGGTTCACTCTATACAAGACCCGGATGGCACTTGAGGTAGAGGGTTACACTAAGTTTTTTAAGAATAGGATGGGAAAATAACGGTTACCTCTAGACTTGAACAGGTTAAAATTCTAATGATCAGGGAAACATCCTCTTTGATGCCCGTTCAGTATTTCGTGGAAAATAATGCATTCGGTTGGAAGCCCTATCTTCGAGGGAATACGGGGGCAATGTGAGTGGTTTGCTACAATTTAAGTGGCATAGGATATCGAAGCCGAGAAAGTTAAAGTGGCGAATCCAAGGAATGTATAAGCAATTAATGAAAATTTAATTCGATATTATTTATTATAAACGTTAAAATATATTAATGGATACACGTTTTGGTTGACATCCATGTTATTTTTTAACAGGGAAATTAATATCATTCGGCCTAAATAAATCGAGGAGTCCTTTTTAAGAAATTATACCTTCCGTCATGAATCGAATTGAGATATTCGGTCTTCCCATCAGGTAAAATCCCTTTTTGAAGTCAAATATGGTTTTTATCAATTAAAAGTCTAGATGCCATCAAAGGAAAGCAAAGCTTATTTTAAGAAATGAACATCTCCCGTTGGGTCATTTCGAAGTCTATATGAGCGTGCTCTCTTTTCTTAAACAAAGCGTTAACAAAGTAATTATAGGTAATTATTTCATTTTTTTATCCCGTGTTGCATATTGCTAACTGGTAAATTACTCTTTGGCTGAGAAAGTGGTTTCCCAGACGGTATAAAGAAGAGTGTCAACACAACCATTATTTATATAAAAAGAACAGGGAAGCTGCGATACGACAGTAGTAAAGGGACTGAAGCCGAGATAACAGGTCAAGACCGTTGATATTGCAGATTCTTCTATGGATTCTATGCAGAATATAGAGGTGCATAGCAGAATCACCAGACCAGATGTGACAGAAATATTCAATACACAAAGAAATGGTAGACATATAAAGTAGCAAGAAAATCGTATAGCACGGAATGTGTGCTACGCAGTAAACACATATTTGTTTATCCGATGTTTTCATGATAGATTTTTTCATCTTCCTATGATTGCTGAAACCAAAACTATTCTTATATTGCTTATGGCACAAATTAGAAATCAGGTGCATTTGATACAAATCAAGTACGTTGCGGAAAAGAAACAAACTTTATCCTTGGCAACAAAAAATTAGAAAAATCATATTCAAAATTATGCCATCCATTTGATTAGTCGGTCAAATAAATGGACATGAATATGCATTTGAAGATATTTCAGTATACTTTGCTATATTTCTGTTTCGAATCTAGAAATTCTTGATAGAATCCAAAGAAAGATCTGTCATGTTATCGTTCCTGAGTTGACGGTCTTGGCTTCGGTCACTTTCCTACCGCCATTAAAATGCTTAAATGTAGTTAATATATATATATATATATATATATATATATATATATATATATAAAATGCATTTTAATTTCAGATAATCTGCTAATTTGCTTTTTGTTTACAAAAAGGGAGACCATAAAGAGCAGGATCAAGTATTTGGATACCACATTCATCTCCTCTTAAATATCCTCCTTACGACATCATCGCGGGTATATAATTTTCTTACACTTTTCTCACTGTATTGGCCATCTTTAATAACATATTATTTCAACATGTTTTTGTGGTATATTTGTAGACATTTATTTTACTATTGTAGTTCTCCAAATCGAAAACATTTTCTCAACGTTTTTACAGTTTTCAGCACTTTACATCCTCCCTATATATTCATGAAAATATATTTGTTTAGAAATTCATCCGATAAAGCATTTTGCCATTTAAGGCTTCATCAGAACCGAAATCGAAATAATGAAATATCCGCATCTCTATTCGTGTATCGGATAGAATCTTTTTATTTTCCCAAATCTGAACTTTTATATTTTTTGACTCGAACTCAGAGTGGGAAAAAATGAACAAGATTCCATTATTTAAACATACACACATATACACATGCACTCATTTCATTATTTCAATTCGGATCTGATGAAGCCTTACAGGATGAAATGCATTATCGGATATATTTCTAAACAAATATACTTTCATGATCGTTTCCATTTGTCACTAATTTAAAAAGTAAAACTTTGTCGTGATTATATATCCTAATTTTAAAGCATATATATATATATATATATATATATATATAGGATATTCTCTGAAATCAATGTTCATATCTATCTATCTATCTGTCTGTCTATCTATCTATCTTACTATCATTATAATTATAATTTCAAACTAGTAACAACACAGCACATTGCATCTAGATATATGTTTCTATTAACATTTCGGCCTCTCGCGTGGTATGACGTCACAGAACCTCAACTTGTAATTCCGATCTGCGGATATCCATTCTGAAGATAGCTCATGTCAGCCTTAAGTTTAAATCAAGGAGTAAGAAAAATATCCAAACGTTCGAAAATTTTGGTCTTTATTTTCACACGAAATTAAACTAAACATACATGGAATATATATATAGGCATTATGAAATGAACAAAGTCCGACAATTATTTTAAGACATTTTTATGTTTATACATTATTTTTACAGATACAAATATTTAAGTAAATGCTCTGTTTTGTAATAAACAATGTTAAACAACATTTACCGGCCTGAATGTCCGAGAAATTTTCTTGGAAAATTTTCGTCCTCCGACAGGAATCGAACCTGTAACCTATACGTAACCGTCATATAGCCTGATGTGCCTTTAACCGTTTCGGCCACATTCAGGCCGGTAAATGTTGTTTAATACTGTTTATTAAAAACATAGTTTTTACTTAAAAAATATTTTTATATATTATAAATATATATATATATATATATATATATATATATATATATATATATATATATATATATATATATATATATATATATATATATATATATATATATAAAATATGAAACTCTGTACTTTCTGTGGATTGATTTAAAAAGGTAACAACACCAAACACAAACAAAGAGTCACTCTCTTCAGTCTGGACATTGGTAGTGATAAGGTAATGTAATTTAAGTTGTTTTATGGTCACTACTTATCCACAGATATTCCAAGCCATTTTACCTCACATAAAGTCTTATCTTTCTTTCATTCTAACTTGAGGAATGCAATTAGAGCAAACGTTCTCGGCGGAACGCGTCGTTAATTAAATTTCCACTTTGTCGCATCAGTTCTAACTACAAAAAATATTTGTAAAAGGACAATGATAATGTCCATCAGAGGACGAAACGCGTCGGGTGAGATAAGTTTTCCTTTTATTTTTATTCAAATATATCTCAGTGGATTCTCACACTCATTTTCTTTATTCACTTATTGACATACAATTAGAACTTGCTACCGAAATAATGACACTTGGTCTGAAGATCGCTTGTGAAATTGTGAAACTAACAGTCATTATGCAGTTTTGATTCCTCTGTGCATGTCTATAAATGCTTCCAGCTCCGATACTTTCAGCTTTTCCATGATAAATATAGCAAATTAAAAACTTATTGATATTAATATTCAAAATATTACCTTCATAGCTCTGTTTAAAGACCACACTATCTTCTGTTACCGGTGTTAAATGTACAGACATTATCAAAATAAGCAAGTTCATTTTACGTGAGTGAATCCGTATGAGCATCTATATGCAGAATGAACAAGGCAGTTGGCGGGCATCCATTTCCGTTAAAATCTCGGACTTTTCCGAAATGACTTTGAAAATCGATCGCATGCTGGTTTTCTTTTGTGTTCTATAGAGGAATTCTTATGTTTTACACAAATAATATTTTGATATATTTTGATGAAACCTGAAATATTTTCAAAATAGCTACAGTCGGTGATATATGGTTGATGTTGAATAAAGAAGGAAACTTTTTACCTGATAGGTTCGTTCAGAGTAGCATTTATGGAATCTGTCTGTCTTTTTATCATTTATTTAGGTAGTCTCTATGCAATATAGCAACCAATCACTTGAGTCTTTAATTTGCATGTGAGATCAAACATTCTCAGTCAGCAATGAAAGACGTTGTGTGAGCTTGTGCACTGTGTGGCGTCGACATCACAATAACTGAGCAGACAAATACTCGTTTGCAGATAGTTTTATATTGTTTTGTATATTGGAACTCTAGGATATTTTACCCTCGCCAAACTACACACATTACAATGCATATTTGTCATTTGGCCTGTTATGGCATTATTCAATCTTGGACTCAATTTTCAAAACACAAATCTGAGACGCGTCATCTGATCTGTGTAATTTGATGATGTTTACGGCAACTTTGGTCACTAGAATCTATTTCTTCGTTAATAGTAATTGTCAGGAAACCTTCAACATAAGCGTTTTATAAACTACAATCACCATATGAGGGAACACGAGAAAGATGAAAGAGAAAGAAAGATATAAGTTGCCTGCCTTATTACGTTTATCAATATTATTTTGTTGGTCGATTATTCTGTAAGTAATTCTATTATGTCTATGTGATTTATTATTCTGGCCTTATGAAGAAAAAATTGCATTTATTAAAAACTGGCAATAGAGCCCGGCGTTGCCCGGGGATATAACAGTAAGAGATAAATCAAGTATCGACCATCATAAAAACTGAAAAATAGAATTGACAAAGATTATTGTTTAAGGTTGACGGACACGCATGTCTTAATTAGTTTTTTTTTTTTTTTTACGAATTGGTCAAACCCAAACTCAAACAAAAACATTGTTTTCAATCGTTATGAGTCTATCGATTGAATAGAATTTTATTATAAACAATTATCTGGTAAATGGAATTTTTAAAGCATTCTGAATGTAAAAATAAAGAAAAAAGTGTGCAAGACAATAAGAAACACTACCTGCCAAAAAAAGTGAAGTTTTGATGAAATCGGTTGAAAAATGTAGGAAATCCCATCCCATATATAAACGAACACACATAAACAACCTGGGTTTTATAATAAGTATAACTCGATATAAGTTGTCCCCCTTTCATTCTGGCGACTTAATCGTGTTTTCAAATTGATTTCGTGCAAAAACAATTGTGTTTTTTTCCAATTTTTAGTGCTGTCAGAACTACCGCAATGTAATTTTACGTAGTCCTGTAAAGTTTTGTTGAAATCAGTTGAAAAACGTAGGAAATCCGATCCAATATATAAACGTACAGACACACACACAATCTGCGTTTTATAATAAGTAAGATTTGCGAAAAAGTTAATGAAAAGTTGATAAGTTTTGGTGCATTTTGTTTTAAGTAAATTAATTCAAAAATATCTTTTTGTGTTAACTTATATATTTAAAGATTATAACATATCTTATTGTTATACGTTATTTATATAGGCACATATATTTGAGTAAATGCTCTGTTTATAACAAACAGTATTAACAACATTTTATTAGCCTGAATGTTCGAGAAATTTCATAGAAAATATGCGTCCTCTAACAGGAATTGAACCTGTATCCTACACGGAACTGACATATAGCTTGATGTGCTAAACCAGTTTAGCTACGAAGAAAGCATCTAGTAAGCAAGGTCGATTTACTGTTTTTAAATTTCCCATGAATTCCCTCGAACGCTCATATCTGCTCGAAGCCTATCTTTACGTAAGCAAATGGCATCATAAATTATGAAATGGACTAAATCTGACAATTATTTTAATATATTTTATTGCTATACGTTATTTATATAGACAAAAATATTCAGGCCGATAAAATGTTGTTAGTACTGCTTATTATAAACAGAGCATTTACAAAAACATCTGTCTCTATATAAATAACGTATAACAAAAAATATATTAAAATAATTTTCGGACTTAGTCCATTTCATAATAATTATAACATAAAAGTAATATCTTTTCAATATATTATACATTTTTATTTATAAAATATATTTACAACGCATTTGAACACAAAATAAAAATCGGACATATTTGTGCTTTGAAAATTGTTGAGCCGACGGCAGCAACGGATTAACATTGATTCTGAAAGTCAGTTATGTGCCATGCTTAGGCGGTCATGTATGTTTCGATACATGACTGACGAGGCAGATTTTTTTTCCCCGCTGTAAGTTGCAACGTTTTTTCTGCAACTCCTAAAACTGGTCTACCAGTTGCCATTAAATGGTATTAGCACGTAAGTAAATATAATGGATTTGACTGGAATTCGAACTCGGCTCTCCGATTCCTCAATCCAAGCCGCTATCCATTACTCCACCGCGCCTCCTAGTTTCGAAAGCAAAGTATCAAACTATTAATAGAGATCTCCTTTTTTGTCAGTTTTTCGCTTACAGTATAAAAATGCCAGAAAAGATATAGCTATAATATTGAGAAAAAAAACGTCTACAAAATTCGTGCTTGCGGCCGCATAACGTTGAAATACAGGTTTCCTTACGATCACCGAAGTTAAGCAACGTCGAGCCGAGATAATTACATAGATGACCGCATGAAAATATTAGGTGATCGAAGATTAGATGTGCAGGTGTTCTAATGGATAATCGCTTAGAATTGTTAATCAAAGAGCCGAGTTCCTATTCCAGAAGGGTTTGTTATGCGAAACTACACTTAGGAAATATATTAATTTACATTTTCGCCCCCAGCTATGGGTTAATTATTAGAATTTGTATTACTAAACCATTATTATTTCCAAAAATAAAGTGTGTACAAAACATTTAGATTTCGGAATTAAATAAACACCAATAAGCAGCTAAGCATACAACCAACCAACAAAATTCGAAAGAAAACTTTTGTTTTCAGGAGTTGCAGACAATTTCGCTCTCCGACTAAGAGATTCAAAAATAAATAAGAATATTAGGTTTTATTTTGCGAAGCAAGTCAAATCAAGAATTTACAGAAACATTTAGGGTAAAAAATTTACATTTTGTTCGTCGCTTATTTCATACTCAGCGTTTTAACAAATGGTGATGAAGAAGCTGTATTTTTTTAATTAGTAGCATCAACATTAGCTCTGTTCTTATACAGCGAGCACTTTTTTTTATTACCACCAGCACTCATTGCACGACATTTTCTGACGATCTTGCGTAAATGGATGGCGACAAAAGGAGCGGAATGCGGGGCGAAACCCTCAGCAAAAGGACAAAAACTGCTAGGCGCCACACATTTGTGTACAGCCATGGTCGCCTATGTCCCGAAGGGACTCGGCAGATAGAAGCCAAAGAAAAGAAGAAGAGGAAGATAAAGAAGAAGAAAAAAAGGAAAAATTAGAATGTACACACACACACACACACATATATATATATATATATATATATATATATATATATATATATATATATATATATATATATATATATGGGTGTACGTATTTTTTATACAGATTTTATTGAAAATTATTGACAAGGCACTGCAACAATCACTTTTTTTTATGTTTTTCCTGCATACGTACAAAGGATTTCTTTATGGATTATTTAAATAAGCGGAAAGATCTACTAATCTTTCTTCACAATAGAAACGTAAAAAAAAAACTGGCCCAATAAACTCATATAATTGCAGAAATCTCTTAAAATAAAGGAAGACATAATAAGAAAACAAAAACAAAAAAAATTAGTAATATTAATTATGAACAGGGCCACAATATTATGGCTGTGTTCGGAATTTAAATCATATTACTGAAATAAATTACCATTCCATTATATATATTAACGAAAACAGAAACATTCTTGATAATGACTATTATTTGAAAGCGTTAGAACCCAAAGATAATTTGTACAGATCTTATACACATCATTTCTGAAAGAGAAATCTCTCATATTCTTGGAAGAAAATATGATTAAATGTCACTTGAATTTGTGACAGATATAACGACTATTGATTTAAAATAGCATAATTTCTATTATGTCCACCTCCAGGATTCATTCCATCAAAATTTAATATTTATTGGGATTGTGCAAGGCAGCGTGAATGAGAAGAAATAAAAACAATGAACCAACTAAAATATTGGAAAGTTCAAGTTCTTTTGCGTTGAATATGTTCATGTTCATGTTATACTTCTTAAGTTTTTGTCGATATTTATCCATTCTTACACTAATACGAAATAGATCACGTCAATTTGTTTAATGGCTGGAAGCTGGCCAGTTATATCGGCAAAATACTGTAAGCATCGAGTGGTCACTCCTTCAGGGCAATTGGTAGATTTCCATGACAGTTGGATTCCTAGGAACTTGATTTTTCCTTTCTGTCGTAAGCTTCGATCCAGACTATTGCTGTTATGTCGGCCCATGCTAAGCATTGTCATTCATGCTAAACATGTCGTGTGTGTGTGTTTTTTTTATGGACGTGTGAGTGAGTATGTTTGCGTGTGAGTGTGTAGGTTAGCGAGCGTGCTAAGTGTCCTCAACGGTACGTGAACAGCTGAACGGACTATTAGCAGTAGCAGCAGTTGTGTCAAGTGCGGCTGTCGTTGTTGTCGGGCTTGGAGTATCAGTGTCTACTTTGGCAGAAAAGGGAGAGTTGGTTGTATGAATATTGAAATAAACAAATAAAGCAGATAAGTTATTAAAAAGAATGAACGTCTACAAAAAGTGATACTTAAGTTTAAAATGCATTTTAAAATTGGAAACACTTTCTTGAAGAATTGTATAATATTAATAAACCATTAATTGTATTGATATATAATAAATGCCAAGTTTAAAGATTTATTCCCTGTATGTAAAATACTTATGTATTTCAAACCGAATTTAAATTGATTGGAATTTCATGTTTCACTTATCTGTGTGTCTATCTGTGCGTGTGTATTTAGGTAGCAAATTCTCTTTTAGGCATGTCTGATTGAATAAATTACAAATATTATGTCTGTTTATTTTTATCATATCCTCTTATATTCAGGAATATTTTTTATTCATTTTTTCACGCATATTCTAAGTGAATAAGGCAAGAAATGTAAGAGTGAGAATCGCTATTATTTCCCAAGTACTTTGAATCGCTTTCTGATATCATCATCACGGCTGCAACTGATAAGGTAAAAACTATTTAACAGACACGAATAATAACACATTTACTACCCCCCACCATATAAAAACAAATAACCAGCAAAACCTCTTGCACTTTCAACTATAAGAATGAATGTCTATATTGACAAATCTGTGAACAACACCTTATTCACTTTATTACAATTTTTTAAAAATTAAATATACTTTTCTGAAATGCTATTTGGGGAGAATTAACTGACATAAAGTTTAATTATCTGAATTAAAATAAATAAAACTTACTTTTAAATGAAAATATCGCAGAAAAAAAACATTTTTCTACGCGGAAATGTGTGTTATTCTGGCGTGGTCAGTGTTTTATTAACAGTCTGACGTTTGGGAATTTTAAATAAGGGGGAAGGAACTGAAAAATTACTTGACGGATACAACTTGCACGTCATTTTCTATCATGTTATTAGCTTGTTAGAAATCTTAAAAAATATAAGAATATATTTTAACTATTCTAAAATTTTATTGAATTTTAGATGCCATATAGACGAAGAATCGATTTGAGTAAATATTTAAAAAATTACTAGTAAATTTTAAATTTATAGTCGATAACTCACTTGCGTCTGAACAATGTTGTGTGTGGATATCCATATTTCCCAACATCAACACTTTTATACTCATGCCAAAAAAGAAATCATTTTTTTTTAAATACTCAACATCATTGAATTGTAGTAATATGACTGTTAATTTTTTTTTTTATTTAATAACAATATCACTTGGCGATTACAATTTAATATAGAATTTTAATGGATTTAAAAGTTTATAAATTATGCCTATGAAAAATTTTAAAAAATGAAACCAAATATTGTACAAATTCATTATTGTGTGGCACCATTTACCGAGGCAAAAAAAAAAGAAAAGAAAGGAAAGAGAGGAAGGAAAGAAAGGAAAAAAGAGGCGAGACCCAAACGTGGATGATAAGTAGGACACCCACGACTATGGATAAAGGATATTTTGATAAGTAGCAAATGGCAAAAACTGTCATTACAATGGCAGAAAAATTCTAAGTGGATAAAGGAATCGTTGTGTTCTGGCGACGAGCTGTGTTATCGGTGATACATAAACAAACCGCTAATGCGGGAAAACATCTGATTAAGCAAACCACAGACCGACTAGCCAAAGAAAAATCCAATTGAAAATGTTATTTTGATAATTGACAAAAAACAGGTGAACTACAGGGCTTTGGATAGACATGAAAAATTAATTGTGTCAAAGCCGCACACGAGGTGGCGACTGACCGTTTTTCTTTTGACAAGACATCTTTGGCTGCGATAATGAAACTATGTTATCAGAAATGTGTACCAAAGAATGACTGGAACCATGGAAATGTTTTTTTCGAGGTGACGGACGATTGTGTTGTGTCAAATAGACCACCCATTCTGATAATTAGCGATAATCTGACTGATGAAGTCCAGGTGAGAACAAGAGTTATGACCACCACCGATCGCATTGTTCTATTTGCAGCCAGAGAAAAGGAGAACTGCGATTAAAAGAAAGAAAAGGAAAAAGAAAAAGATATATATATATATATTTTTTTTTAAGCAAGATATTTTTTTTTTCTGAAACAAAGCCTGCGGGATCGTACACGCCCGTTGGACATCATTGGCCGAGTGGTGATCACGTGACGTAAGGAGGAAGCTGCCACCGCCCATTTAGAGGATGAGTATGAGAGGCCGCCACGAGGAAGTGGGGAGGGCAGTTCACGCCCTTCTGAAGTATGGTGAGAAGGTGAGAGCAAGAGAAGGCTCCCAAAAATGGAAAGAAGTGGAAAATTCCTAACCAAAAAATAAAAGAAGTTGATATGTATTTAGAATTATCGGGGAACCCCTGGCGCTGACAAACCCACCCCGGTTTTGGTCGGCGTCCATATAAGCAAGGTCGCAGCGAACAGAAATCAGTTCGAGTTCGAGTTCCAGAGTTGAGTTCGGGAGAGACAGTTCCCAGAGTCAGTCTCCACTGCTCAGTTGAAGCAAGCCTCGCATCGGCTGACCAAGATTCGCGCAATTTCCGGACTCATCTTCAATCCAAGAACAATTATTTTGAAGAGCGACTTAGATCCAGACCACCAAAATAAGTTTTTTTTTTTTTCGACTTTCGCCCGAAGACACACCGAAAATTAATTTCTTAAAGAGCAAACAACTTGAAGTGTTAAAACTCGCCTAACGGAAAACAACGTGTCACAATCCATAGAACGGGTCGGGAGATAGACGCAGTCCTATGTATCCAACAACTAGACATAAAGTTTGTTATCCTTTTCTTTGAGACCTTGAACTTTTGAGTTATCATTTTATTTCTTTTATGCGTATTTGTGCGATACCACCCCCGCTTGGACCCAGCTTGCATTGCGGCCCCAACGACTGATTGATTTCGTCTGCCTAAGATCGATTCACAACGTGGGTGGGCGGACTGGAGATCAACGCAGTTACTTTGGTAACTAGGCGTTGGAAGCGAGTTGGGAACGACGAGGCTGATATCGAATCTAACCAGATTCCCATCCGAATCACCAAAAGGTTAGAACGTCACATTTGGGTGCCGCGACCGATACCAAGCCAGTTGGTCGTCACAGGACGGGACAATACGACTGACGCAAACAGGCGGACGTCACGTTTGGAGCGGCGACACCCGAACGAAGCAGCGAGGAGCGAGCGAAGGCTGTGTTTAGGGACGTCACAATTGATCAAAAACATTTTACTAAGAGGAAGAGTGTCTGTCATATATTTCACACTTAACAGAAATTATAAGATCTTTTTTTAATTAAAGAGTATATTAGTTTTATTGCATTTTTTTTTTATTTTAGGGTTCAGGGCAGATTTTCTGCGACTGGTGGTCTTGTTTTATCAACATATTTTGATAATTCAAATTATCCGAGCATTGGTATATGTGTATTACGCCACAAAATATAATTTATTGACATTTCATAAAAAGTAAGTGTTTATGTGTGTGAGTGGGGGGGAGTAATAGATGTAAAATTATGCTTACAAAGAGTTTCTAAAAACATAAAAAATAATTTCATTAATTTATGAATAACTCTAGTAAGTTTCATAGAAATTTGATTATTACCTTATTTTTGAGAGAAATTCAAAATCAATGATTTTGTCTTTGCAAAATCTTGCTTTGATTTACTATAAAAATTTAAGGTCCAGTTTTGAGGCTAAAATCAAGATTTTTAACCGATATTTCTAAGGTTTTAAAAGGGATAAAAAACTATATTTTACATAACAAAATACTTTAGTTCTTTCTGTTAATTGTAACATAATGATTTTGACAATAACATTTTGTTTTTATTGTTTGGGACATTTTTTTTCCTTGTGTATCCCAATTTGAGTGAAATTTTTAGTGATACTTTATGAAATGTATCGGTTGTTTTATCAGTAGCGAGAATCGTTTTCAAACACTTCTTTTTTATTCAGTCCTTTCAATAAAGATTTATTTGAAATATACAAAATATCACTAGAAATGGTAATTTATTTTGATTTATAAAAGAAAGTTTTAAAGGAAAAGATGATTAAATTTTAGAATTGTATACATTTGGGAACTGGATCATTTATATTGAGGTGGTCAATAAGTTTTAATGAAATGGATAGAAAAATAAATGAAAGGTAAATTTATTCTAATTATTATAAAAAATGACCTTCATTTGAAAAGACTGCAGCCCAACGAGAAGGTACCTATTTTATTCACATATAAACAAATATATATATTTCATTAAAAATTTGAAAAATTGTTTTCAACTATTCGTCTCTGAATGTTCTGCCACTTATGGAATGTTTTAGTGATAGAAACAAATGAAAATCTATAGGTGCTAACCTGGTGCATATGGACGGTTTGAAGAGTATGTCCTTGTATTACTCTGCAGTTTTACAAATCAGAACACTTTCGGTGTAATGATTCTTTTACGCAATCGAATTGCTGGTAATAAACGTCTACATTAATGACCCTTCTATATTCGAAAACCAGATTATGGACGACACATTTATATTCCACTAGATAAAACGTAAAAACTTTTGTGGAAGGGTTTCTGGTTTTGTTTTTAGTAATTTTTTTGTTATTATTTTCTGACAATCAATAATTTTTTCGCTTTCCTTAAACAAACAAAACCCATTTTCCTCACCTGTAAGAATTCTATACAAAACTGAATGGTTGCCCTTTCTGTTTATTTGGGTATCTCATCTGTTGCCAAAATATCATCCGGAAGAGGCATGGCACGTGGAACTAGAACAATCTACCCCGGTGAACGAAATAAATGGTTCGGTTTGTAATTACAATCAGCTAAAGAAGACCAGAGCTTACAACGGCCGAAACGTTGTGAATATTGCAATGAAGATGAGGATAACACTCCGTATAAGGTAAATAATGCAAGTAATTTATTTAGAATTTTAAACAAAGTTATTGTAAGTAGTTATGGAAATTGATATTTCTGATTGTTTCGTTTCATAATAAACAGTTCTAGTATTGGAAATATTTGTAAAAGTGAACATTTATCTGATAGAAATTTCATATACTTTAGTAAATGTCATTACAACTTAGAGGAAAACAGTAGCATCAGCGTATTAAGCCTTTGCTTTCACTTGTCGCTGAATCTTTTTGATCTCTATTCCTTTTTAATATAAAATGAGTTGTTTCGCATAGATCTTTGCAAACCAGGTGCTGTTTTTGAGTTGACTATTCAGGTGTTACAATATTTCCTATAAATCAGTTTTAAGAAGTTAAAAATACAATGGTTTCAATTTACTCCAACGAATAGAGAGTGGTTATAATTGCACATTTCTAAGAAACAGTTGAAATTTTTAGAACGCGTAGTGAAAACATATATTTTGAAGAATTTGACATTTACAAGAAATAACGCAGGAGAAAACAGAAATCATCCTACCTAACGAACTTTTGTGAATGTATGTTTTAACATTGACTGGGATGTACAATAAGGGTATAAATATTGCTTAGAGTTATAAAGGATAGGAAGTTGAGGAGAGCCATAATCTATTATGTCCTGAAGGGACAAGGCATAAAAAAGACGAAGAATCTTTTCTACGGAATTCACGAAATTTATATATTCAATAAGACTTTATTTTTGTCAGTTTTAATCTGTAAAATAACTTCTAGGTGTCTTTCTTAACATTCTGGAGATGCCCCGAAAAACTGTTATCAAATTTCAAATATTATGACAGATGTGTGAATTAGAATGAATTATAAAACATTCCTGTGCGTTTAGAAATAATACTTGATGGAAATTTGACAGCGGCATATTTAGCCAATATTAAGGAAATCATAGACGTGTCTTTGAAAATTATTTAAATATATAATTCCTTATGCAATTAATTTTAAATTGATTACGATCCTTGAAAAACATCAGAAGCGAGGAAAATAGGCTTCAATTGAACTATCAATACAAGGTCGTAATCGCAGAAAACAGAGGCCGTAATAACATTATTTACATTATTCGGACAGTTATCCTAATATCCATTGCCATATTTACAATGTTTCGGCCGTTGTACGCTTCGGATTCTTCAGGTGCCCTTAAGGACACATTGCCTAGGAGATAACAACACTGCTTAGATCCGGTGACTAGACTCAAAGTGTTGTGAGTTCAGTACCAGTATATAGCTGTGGTGAACCAAAAAAACTTAGAGAGTTGAGTTAAAGAGGGAAAAAAGCTGAACCATCTGGAAGAGGCATGGCACGTGGAACTAGAACAATCTACTCCTGTGGGCGAAATAAAGGGTTCGGTGCGAAATTTCAATCACCTGAAGAAGGCTGGAGCGTACAACGACCGAAACGCTGTGAATATGGCAACGATCGCTTATTTCCTGAATGGAATGATATAAATAATGTAAATAATCATAATACCACATCTCATGAGATATAGACAAGTACGGAATGATATTGCTAACTGTTTGCATTCACATCATCATCAGCACGTGTTCCTGGCCCTGAGGAATACACGACTGAATAAATCAAAGTCTTCTTTTTACATTATCCACTGACTGAAACCAGTTAAAACGAATGATAAATAGAGATTATTATCATTCTTTTTCTTATTATTATTATTAGTAGTAGTATTATACGGCTTATTTCATTATCTGTGTATATTTCTGAGAAGAGGTATTATATACATTATTTACATTATTCGGACTATTGTCCTCATCTTTGTCGCCATATTTATTACAACGTTTAGGTCGTTATACGCTCCGGCCTTCTTCAGGTGATTGGAATGTCGAACTGAACCCTTTATTTCGCTCATTGGGGTAGACTGTTCTAGTTCCACGTATCATGTATAATTGATGTCAGTTATCAGTTATCTCCTGTTAATTTCCCTCTGAAAGTTCTCCACTGACTTAATCGGGTATTGAACTCACACTCTTTGGGTCCTATCACTGGATCTAACCAACGCCTTTATCCACTGTGCCATGTGTTCTTGAGGTTTATTTCACCCTAACATGCTTTGTATTTTATTGTTACTTTCAACAGAATTTAGAATGTACCACTAGCAAATGTCGAAATCGTATTGCATTTGTCTCCGGGCATATGCCAATAGTACTACGTTTAAAGCAAATAACATATTGGCTGTGATTGCAAAAACTCATACATATATCCGTTCCTTAACAGCATACTAATGGCAGTTTGGTATTTGCGACGAAAAGCAGCATGAATTAAGATGAAGAAATATGAGTTGGATTTTGTTTTACTATGTCAAATAACATTTTTTAAAATACATTTCTCGAATGAAAGTGTTTAGAAAAATGATATGCCTATGGAATTTTCATAACGTCTTAGCAAGTTGATAATTTCTGTCTGAATTTCGGGGTTATGTTAGATTTAGTCTCCAAAGAGAATTGTCCTAGGGACAAAAGCCTAGTATATCAAAGCGTTAGTTCGTGAATTTGGTGACATAGCAAATATGAATTCAATCTTTGGGTCGGTTATTGTATACGTAGACTCAATTAAAACAAAGTGAACTATAAGCGAACACTACTAAAAATTTAGAACGTGACGCGATATTCTTAGGCAGTGAGAACAGTCTTCGTACAGACGTGGAAGACATCAAGAAAACCGTGATGATGAAGCTGCGGAGACTCCTTCCAGGAATGCATGAAGGCAGAGACGGATGGTGAAGTACGTTAGATTCGGAATGGATAATTTCAGATGGGAAAATTTGTATCTTGGATTTGGCCTGAATATTTTGTGACTTCAGTTCTGTTGCTTTTCTATTAGACCTCATACATACACACATACATACATACATACATATACATGGAAAAAGTCCGACAATTATTTTAAGACATTTTTTATGTTCATAAATTCTTTTTATATGTCTTAAAATAATTGTCGGACTTTGAACAATTCATAATGTGTGACGTCATTTGTTTACATTTGGATGCGCTTTATGCAGATATGAATGTACGTGAGAGATTCATGGAAGATTGTAGTTTAAAGGCAGTAAATTCGACATTGCTAAGCGAAAGCTCCTCTGTGGCCAAATCGGTTAAAGGCACGTCAGGCTATTTGACGGTTCCATATAGGATGCAGGTTCGATTCCTATCGGGGGACGAAATTTTTCTATGAATATTTCTTGGACATTCAGGCCAGTAAATGTTGTTTAATACTGTTTATTATAGACAGAGCATTTACTTAATTATTTGTATCTATAAAAAGAATGTATAAACATAAAAATATCTTATTTCTATATAAGTGTTTATCGCAACTAATAAAAGTGATCTCATAAATTTCTCTTCTTACCACAAAACCAAATAAAAATCAGAAATTAACAGCTTCAATTTAATAAAAAACTTAATTTTATAACCTTCAAAATTTACTTGATGATGAGATATACTATTGAAAATACATTTAAGCTCCCCCAATAACATAATTATTTCATATTCAACGCGAAGCACAAAGCTCAATAAATATTTCAGGATAAAATATAATAAACAATTCAAGCAAATCCACAAAAACGATGTCGATCAATCTAGCTGCCAACTCTATCGCAGTTACAATTCTTAATAATGTAACTATACATAACACGAAATTTGTTACATGTTCTAAAACAAAAAAAAATAATTTATTTAATATAAAAAAAATAATAAGATAAAACCGGAAGTAAGAATCTACGCTATAGACTGTGATCCTTGACATGAAGAATTCATAGGTGAGTCAGTTATATAAAATTTTATATGAACACAATATAGATCGTTTTTCAAAAAAGCATACTCAGAACATAATTGCTCACCTTAATGATTCCGATTATAATTTCTATTTAAAATATCTGCTAAAAACATATATATATATATATTAATGTGTGTGTGTGTGTGTGTGTGTGTGTGTGTGTGTGTGTGTGTGTGTGTGTGTGTGTGTGTGTGTGTGTGAAAGAGCCTTCGTTAAGACGAATCGAGATCTCCGGTCACTAGCAGATTTATCTAAAATGAAATACATCTAAATTCATCTCCATCCGTACGCCAATGCCTTAGGAGCTTAGGAGTAGAATCTCCGACTGATAGCACATCAGCCGGTTTTCGATCCTGGCTTCAGAAAATCGGATGTATAGACACACAGAACATTTTAAATCGCTCATTTCACATGAATCACGATATTATTCTGCCTGTTTTCAGTTTATTGTTAAAATACAGTATTTTCTTTGTAGGTTCCTTTTTCATACTAAACAAGAAACAGTATTACATTTTATAAGGCATCACTGGCAGTGATGAACTTTTTTTTATTAATGTCTCCTCTTGAGAACCTAAACAGTGAAAATAAACATGGAGACATCGATCTATCGAACATTAATGTCCGAAGATATAGCCATTCATCTTTGGTATAAGTTTGTAAACTGAACAGGAATTCAACGTCCTCTACCAAGTGGTCCAAGAAAGGGAACTCAATATAAACATTTCCAAATCATAAATCTGATGTGGAATTGGAATGAAATCACTTAGGGCTGCTACTCTGAATCCATTATATAAATTCACGATGTGTAATTAGCAAATAAAGTGTAGAGACAAATCTTTTGCTGAAATTCGATGTAACGCTGTTGTAGAGAAGTTCAATTCCAGTGCGCGATGACGAATACAGGTGTCTGGATTTTCGGCCACATTCACGTGCACTGCAGCAATATTTTGAGCTGAACGCCGTAAACGAGCACGCAGTGATGTTTCCATAATTGACACCGACCCAGTTCGATTGAATTTACGAACAATTATTCCAATTGTCCTTTCGGTTGCTCGATTCTGTTGACCAAAACAATCGTGAAGTACGTGAAATGCATTTCTGTTTGAACGTCCATTTTCGTAATAGGCTTCGATAAATTTAACACGTTGTTTGATTGTTAATCTTTCCATTGTTGAAATTGCCAAAATCTTAAGTTGTTAAATCTGAAAGAAAAAGAAAAAGACACTTAAACTATTTCATATTTAAAATCGGTCGAAATTATTGGAACACCCTTTACAAAACACTTCAAATACTTAAACATATTTAATACACGAGATAAAAATATTGACATAGAATAGCCTGAATTGTAGCAATTTGAGGTGGTGGGCGTTTCCCACAACACCACAACTTCCTACAGATCCAAAAGATTAACTAGAAAACTCGAGTCATGACGGATCGAGACTTCCTGCTTGGTACCAAATCAGTTCAGAAATATCATAACTGTCCGCTCTATAAAAACGCATTCTCAAATCTGTTTAAAATGGGTTTGAGTGAGTGAAAACTGTGAGCTTTTGTGAAGACTTCTTTGAACCTTGTGAACTGGCACTACAGAAGCACAAAGAATTTTACGAAATAACAGAAATCCCATTACTTGAGGATTGTCTGACAACAGCAACAGCTTAAATGGATAGAACATGTCACTCGATGAGAAAATAATGACATAATATAGTGGCTTTCTATCCTACATCAAACAAATATTTAGCTAGGGACACTCCATCAAAACTCGAGAGAGAAACAATAACTGAACTTAAGAAACTTATTTTCCAGAAATATTGTTTTAGAAGAAAGATTTTAAGATTTCAACCGAAAATAGCACTGGTAGCTCGGTCAATGAATACCGAGTGTTTCTTTTATGAAAACTACACTTACTATTGTAATTGCCAAACAATTGAAGAATTTAGAATGACAATGCTTGTAAGCAAACTTTTTTTTTCGGATTTCATGGAAAGAAAGGCCTTTCTTGCACAATCCCATTGAGACAAAATTAACAGTAACCGTCTGTGAGTTTAAAGGTCACAGCTTTTCGATTTTATTTTCAAGATCTTCATATTTATGAAATTTCTGAAATTTTTTTAAAAGATATATTCGACCAAATGGAACAATCATATCAAGTAAAAGTCAATACTTATTTCCTCGTACAATTGATAAATCTAACCGGTTTGTTCAACATGTTGATAACCTCTATTTACATCTATATCCCGGAGCACAGTAATATATTTACCTCTTCCCTTAATGCTTTTGGCTGATGTTCGTACCAGTTAGTTATTATTATTATCATTATTATTATTACTATGACTATAATTATTACTATTATTATTACTATTATCATTATTATTTTACTATTATTTTTATTATTACTTTTGTTATTATCACTATTACTGTTATTATTACTATTATTATCATTACTAATATTACTATTATTATTATCACTATTACTAATATTATTATTACTATTATTACTATTATCATTATTACTTTTTATTATTATTATTATTAAATATTATTATTATCACTGTTACTATTATTATTTACATTATTATCCTTGCTAAGATTACTATTCCTATTATTATCACTATAAGTAATATTATTATTACTATTATCATTATTATTATTACTATTATCATTATTACTATTATCATTATTATTATTACTATTATCATTATTATCATTACTATTATTATTATTACTATTATTATCACTGTTGCTATTATTATAACTATTTTTATCATTACTAATATTAGTATGACGATTATTATTATCAATATTACTAATATTATTATCACTATTACTATTATTATTACTATTATAATCATGTGCGATACTGCAAATCATGTATGAATTTTTTATGTTAACTTTAACATTTGCTTATCATCAATTTGCTTTATTCAATAAGAAACACCCGCTTGTCTCATTGTGACTTATGAACTTTCTTATTTTCTTTTCATTTATCAGATTCTTTCTTTCTTTTTTTTCTTTCTTTCTTCCTTCTTCTTCTTCTTCTTCTTCTTCTAAACTTACTTTATATATTCTGTTTGACACTGTTAATAGGGCACAGGACATTTATTTTTCATTTTCTTATTTTTTCAAAATTTTCCTCTCTTTTCCTCTTTTTTTTTATCACCAACCTAACACCCACTACTATCCCCCCTCTTCAAACTGTTTTACTTGCTTTTTATTCTCTTTCCTACACTTGTAATCGCTCATATATTCTACCGTCTACCAATGCTACAATAACAACAAAAACAAATACGTCTATTCCACCTCGCCTATTTTTCTTCATCTCTTCCTTTCTTTTATTTACTTCCCAGCCAATCAGTCCCCACCAAACCAGCAGCTTGGAATTGCCTGTATAGTTTATAACCGCATAGCGAAGTTTATGTCCTAACCACTTCTGCTAGAGCTATAGAGCGGCAACCCCATTAATTCCCAAGAAGCAATAACTTCATCCTTTCACCTAGCCTCGGTTCGCTCTCACTTTCCACCGCCTTCTCCTACTATTCTCCAATCTTTTTCCTTCCTTTCCATCCCCCCCCGCTGTTAGATAACCCTTTTTTAAAACCTTTTAAAAACATCAAGACTTGTTCGACATCAGTTTTGCTGATTTCGATTTGTTTTCCTTGTGTAAGGAGTACATTTCAATACATAAAAAAAGACTGTTCGCGTTTCACACGTTACAAAAGACACGTGCTATTATATACAAGTGCATATATAAACAATAAAGCCTAAATTTAGCTGGATCACGCTGTAAGTATCGAAATGTGCATATTCCTCGGAGTTAAGCAACGTTGAGAAAAATTAATCTGGTGGGGGACTACTTCAAAACAGTAAGCAATGTAAGTGCTTTCTTAACTTGGTAGTCATAGAATAGAAATAAATGAGTCGTTTTTTTTTTCAATATTCATACTAGCGAGAAGCCTTGAAAATTGTCTGTTGAAAAGCTACACTTTGTAGGGGTTAGGATGCAGATTGAGGCAACCAGTTGTAAGTGAAAAAAGGGTCTAACCCACTAGAGACAGCAGATGACTATTTCGCGTGAACGCGTGTTTTAACTGGCCCTGTATACCCAAGTGTAGATAATTCGACACTCATACGGCGTTCCAATATTATGTTAATATGCCAGACTTATCTTAAATAACTTTGATAATCTACTTTCTATGTTAGTAGCTTATTTAGTACAAATACTAAAAGTTCTCGATTCAGCGATGTCCGATCATTGACTGTGTTTAATTTCTTTTCACTAAAAAATTAGTACAAAAATATAATTTAATATTTGCTGGAATAATCGAGAGTTTGTATTTAAGAAAAGTAGATGAATCCCCGACATCGTTAGCAAACTTGTCTCGCTAGAATTGTGAGTGAGTTGAGGGTGCCCAACATTTTCGGCCTTATGCCACATCTGAGATACGCTTAGAAAAATCAACATGATAAGCATTTTTTTAAAAATTAAAATCGAAATTTAAATATGTCTGCATCGGTGAATATTTGTGATAATATCATATATTGCTAACAAAATTATCGATGTATGCGTATCTTATTTGAAACAGATTAGAATAGCACACACACACAAAAAAAAAAATAACTAGAGAAATGGGAATTGGAAGATTAATCTTTACCAGTTTTCCAAGTTAGAAAGAGCGGTCTGCCTAACGAACTTAAAGATAAATCCCACCTTTTATATGTACTCGAACACCAACGCATGATACCGGTAGGAAACTTTGTCAGCCACCCGTCTGCGGTATTAAAATTGAGCTATCAGTTATTATTATTTCCTTTATATTGAATTATTCATCCTACGCAAGTCTTCTTTTTTCAATCACTCTCTTATTTGCAGTTACATTTCTTCCGAACGTGCGATGGAGATGTGCACAGACACTCACATGCACCTAAGAACATAGAGATGCATGTGAATATATGCACGTATTTGTAAATACGCACAAATCTGTAGAATTAGCCACATGCGTGGGTGCGTCTTACAACAAATAAATACAAATGCACGCAATATTCTTTTTTATTCCTTTTTTTAAAGAGACTTAAAATAGAGATTTCAAATCAGAGAACAAGTATTTCATTTTGGATAGCCAGCGAAAGACGCCTTCCAAAATTTAAACAAAGTATTAAGAGACAGGAAAATTACATAGGAACCAAACAAAAGATTGCTGGACTGATATGTAATAGTAATACTTCTGTATCCTTCTGTGAATACTGGAGAAAATTTGCTCCCAAATAAAGAAGAGTTTTGAGTCAAGCGAACTGTGAATTTAGAGAAGTGGAATCTGATTATACCATGGATGGAACATGTGAGCGATGAGGAAGTTTTAAGCAAAAAGGGAAACGAGACAAATAAGCACACATTTATAATTAAAACTAGGAAGATAAATTTCAAATTTCCGATTCACATGTTGAAGAAAGTAGGCTTGGAAAATTTGACACTCCTAAAAAATATAATCATGAGAGGCAGAGTGAAAACATTGAGTAATACATTTAATAAGCTTCCATAAATGGAGATCAGAACAAAGATTTGGAGTGAAAATAAGGAGACAGGTATTACATATACAAAAAAGAGGAAGTTGTGGATAACCATGATCGCGCAACATCCTGCAGTAACACGACATCTATAAAATAAATCTTATATATATATATATATTATTAAATATAAATATTAAATTATAAATATAAAATTATAAATATAAATTATAATTTATATATATATATATATATATATATATATATATATATATATATATATATATATATATACAGTATAACCTGGATATAAGAGACCCGATATAAGAGAAACCGGATATAAGAGAGATTTTCTCTGGTCCCAAATTAGAGCCTTACTTACCTAAATAAAATAGACCAAACCCGGATATAAGAGAAACCCGGTTACAAGAGACTTCTTCTCCGGTCCCGATCACTCTCATTTATCCGTGTTAATATATATATATATATATATATATATATATATATATATATATAAAAATATTAAATTATAAATATAAATTATAAATACAAATTATAAATTTTATATATATATATATATATATATATAAATATTAAATTATAAATATAAAATTATAAATATAAATTATAAATTTTATATATATATATATATATATATATATATATATATATAAATATAAAATTAAAATATAAATTATAAATTTTATATATATATATATATATATATATATACATATATATAAATTTTTTAATTTATATTTATAATTTTATATTTATAATTTAATATTTATAATTTATATTTAATAACAAGTTTATAATTATTTTTAATATTCAATCTTACTTAAATGTATTTATGTATATATATATGTATTTATGAATAAAAATGACAATAGGAAAACTGGTAATTGCTGACGCGTTTCGTCCAATGTGGACTTTATCAAAGCAAAATACGAAAATGAAATTAAATGAACAAAGTAACTAATAAAAACAAAAACAGAATGTACCTAGCAACTGGAATGTAGAAAAACGCTATTTTCATATTTTTAAATGAAAATGACGTCAGAGATTGTCACGTGTGGAGAATATTGTCATTATATCTGTGTTGATGTATTCAACCATTTTCTTTCGATTTTATGAATCTGTTGTGCATATTTGTTTGTAAGAGCATTAATTTTGTTAAGAGAGCTGAAATGAGGAAAAAGCCTGGGCGTAAATTAATATTTGGATAATTTTCATGGCAGCAATCTCCAGAATTTTCCTTCTGAGTGAGTTATTTTTTCTTTTTTTTTTTATGAGTGTAGCATTTTTAAAATCAAAATTATGGTTGTATTTATTTCTATGTATGACTATTGCATTAGCTAAATTGTTTTTGTGAGGTCTCTTTTGCGCTCATAAATTAATGCTCAAACAGATTCGTAAAATCGAAAGAAAATGGCTGAATACATCAACACAGATATAATGACAATATTCTCCACGTGACAATCTCTGACGTTATTTTTCAGTTAAAATATGAAAATAGCGTTTCTCTACATTCCAGTTGCTAGGTACATTCTGTTTTGTTTTTATTAGTTACTTTGTTCATTTAATTTCATTTTCGTATTTTGCTTTGATAAAGTCCACATTGACGAAACGCATCAGCAATTACCAGTTTTCCTATTGTCATTTTTTATTCGTAAATATTGTCTTCTCTACCGATTAAATCGGAGAAATTCTCACACACACACACACACACACACACACACACACACACACACACACACACACACACACACACACACACACATATATATATATATATATATAGTAATAAATTATTTTATATTTAATAATTAATTTGAATTTGAATTTATTAAATGATTTTATATATTAATTTATATTTAATAATTAACTTATATTTCAATTATATATTGTTTTAATTTTATATATTTGTTTACATTTAATACCAATTGATTTATATTTAATATATAATATTTTATTAAATTTAACTTGACTTTAATAATTATTTCATTTATTATTATTTTAGTTATCATATTACATGTATTATTATTTGCATATTAATTATTTTAGATGCTACGATTTAATTACTCTTTCTTTAATTTTAAAATGTTATTTTTCTGTTAGTAATTTTCGTTATAGAAGCTAGATCTTCATATTTTAAAATATAGGTCAAGGTTATTTTAACTGGTGTCTGAATTTTACATTCACACTCTTTGGGTCCTGTCACTGTATCTAACCAACGCCTTTATCCACCGTGCCAAAGAGTGTGAGTTCAATACCCAGTTAAGGCAGTGGAGAACTTTCAGAGGGAAATTAACTTTAGATAACTGACATCCATTATACATGGCACGTGGAATTAGAACAGTCTACCACAGTGAGCTATATAAAGGGTTCAGTTCGACATCCCAACCACCTAAAGAAGACCGGAGCGTACATCGGCCAAAACGTTGTAATAAATATGGCAACAAAGATGAGGACAATAGTTCGAATAATGTAAATAATGTACATAATACCTCATCTCAGAAATATAGACAGATACAGAATTATCTTTTTATTTTTTCGGATTTAGAGTTTTTTTCTCCAAGACTATCTTGCATCCAAAGATCCAAAGCGCACTCTCGCTTGCTGTTTAATCTATCACTGGGGAAATAAGAGATAAATGTACGTCCTTTTTATGGGAAGTGAATACGATGCCTGATCAAAATCACCGGGACCGTTGCTATGATAATGGAGCTAAAGTATGCAAAGTGAACCCACTCGGCACAGATTGACCTTCAAATATGTCGCGCATACACATTGAGTTATAACGTTCTCAATCACTTCCGTTGTTTATAGCAGTGTTTGCAAGGAAAGTGTGTAGAGTGTGGTTGTCTCACCCGACCACAGAGGTTCCACCAGTGGCCATGGGTAATGGATCAGTTTTTGGCTAATGACAACATTCCTCATGTCCGTCACTAAACATATTCCTCAGATATCACCCCAACATCATCGACTATTTCCTCTTCAAAAATTATATCAAAAGAGCAAGATTTAAAGAGGTTGAGTGATTCCAAGATTATGTGACGAGGCGGCAGCTGCTAGCTATCCAAAAAGGAGTTCCAGGCAAATTTCCATCAATGGAACCGGCGCTGGATAAAGAATGTGACTTCAGAAGGGGACTGCTTCGAAGGAGAGTAAATTCCAAAGTGGTATGTGTTGTAGGTTTCTTTGTATAACGGCAATCTCAATACGTTTTGGTCAGAAATCTGAAAAATTTCACCTTCTTCATTTTTTAAATTGTTTCACCACAACCAAGGTGATAAAACCACTAGGACTCGGGAGGTGGGGGTGGGTATGGTTAAAGGGAATGAAAGAAAATGAGTAAACTTCAGTTAGGACGAGTGAGGAAGGGACAATAAAAGAATAGGATTTTGGAAGACAGAAGATAGCGATTGAGGATGCGTGTAAATTTTTGAAGATTGTAAGTGGCAGAAAAACGAGAAATCGGAAGGAATTCCGACAAGTTAGAAGTGTGAGAAAAGAACCTAGTGAGACCTAATTGCCAATCTAGTAGCACGCTTAAATTCATGTAGTGGAGATATTAGGGGGTGGAGAAAGCTCATCAGAATAGTTGCCATGAACATATTTGTAGAAAAGACAGAGAGAAGCTAGGTCACGTCGGTGAGAAGGAAACTGCAGTCATGATTCTTGGTCACGATCGATTACATTACAGAACGTTCTTTGAATGTTCAAGAAGCACGAGCTATGCAACAGGAGAACCAAACCAGATATGGTAACTGTATTCAATGCACAGACGAATAGTAGATTTATAAATATGCAAGATGGATTCTGACGAGAAAGATTTTCTGTCACAACACACTGAACCAACTTTCCTTGAAGTAGAAATAGCTATTGATTCAATATAGACGCCCCACTTTACGGCAGTGGAAAAACCTGAGCACAAGAAGGCGTAAAATATTGTTCTCCTGGAGCTTACTCTCCAAATGAAGTGAATTCGACCATTGCTGTATTCCCCATATTTAAAGAAGTTATTAAATATCGGCAAATATATAGAAGAATAAACTTTGAAACATCATTGTTGTTCCTTCCTCTTATATCGAAATAAACAAATAAACAGACACATTTATATGTCTGAAAATATATTTTTTCTTGATTGTAGCTATTGAAGATAAATGCATCAATCCTTGCATCCATCCATACACGCATGCACGGGTATTTATCTGTCTACATCTCGTTTTAACACACACACACACACACACACAAAGACTCACACTGATACACTCATATATAAAAACACACACGCATACACGGAAAGATGATGAAATGTTTTCAGTACGACTAGGTCACTTTTATTTACCAAATTCTTAGCAGTATGATAAGCCGATAACTTTTCAGCAAACGCAACGGTGTATGTTTATGTGTGTGCATGTATATATATATATATATATATATATGTCTTGAACAATAAAAATGTTAAAAATATATATGTATATATATGTGTGTGTGTGCGTGCGTTCCTGTGTGTGTGTGTGTTTGTGTGTGTGTGTGTGTGTGTGTGTGTGTGCGCGCTCGCGCTCGCGTGTGTGTGTGTGTGTGCGCGCTCGCGCTCGCGTGTGTGTTTTATTGTTTTTGTCTATATATGTGCGTGTGTGCATGTGCGTGTCCACACGCAGAATTATTTCCCGCGAAAACGTATTTGGCTAATAGCAAGATGGATGCAGTAAAGCTATATTTTTGTACCAGCCGAATGCTGTGCGCTATTCAAATATATCTTAATTCAAAAAGTTATTATTCTGGTGGCAAGTTAAAAATTTCCGTCTGATTTTAGGCGATTAGCTTCCGACACACGCACACACAAATGCGATAATTCAAATGCGCACGCTGTAACCTTACTTTGCGAATTCCATTTTCTTATCTCTCTTTTTGCTGACTTTATTTTCAGCAAAACGTTTCACATAAATCTTTTCATCTTTATTTTATTTCATATATAACGTTTACTGTATATTTATTTTTTGTGCATTTTTTTTTTCAAATTTTTCATTGATTTCTTAGAATTTATACGTTTCTACTCTATTTCTTTTTGTTGTGACATTCAATGCTATTTCGGACTTAGAGACACTTCACGAAATTCAATATGTTTCTTTCATAAGTTTCTTTATTTCTTCAATATATTTTTCTTTCTTAAAATAACAGTTTCTTGTAATATATTCATTTAGATCATTTAGTATATTTCTCTGTGTCTCTATCACTCTATTGCCCTTTCTTTTTTATTTCTTTCTTTCATTCTTTCTTACTTTGATTGATTGATTCATTCTTTCTTCAAAATTTCATTCTCTCTTCCTCCTTCACTTATATATAAGTGTGTGTGTGTACGTGTGTGTTTTGTTCTCTTTGTCCATTTCCGTTTTGTATTCGCTTTCTTTTTCTCTTTCATTCATTCATATATTTCATTTATTCTTTCTTTTCCATGCATATTTATTTTTCATATACCAATATATGGGATGTTCCTAGAAAGCGATTTTCTGGGCAACATGTATGTTGATGTTACCTGGGAAACTGTTAGTAAAATTGTCCATACCTTTTCTCACGAAACCCAGAGCCCCGATTAATATTTGTACAGTCTCATTCTTCATTGCCCACTGCCTGTTTATCTCGATCTCCAGGTCCTTGCATTTGGAAAATTTCTCGATAATTTTCATGAAAGTGTTTCTTTCAAATGGTACTGTTATATCAATATGCATACACTTAAGGAATTTCTTGTCTTTTATGATAATATCAGATCTGTTGACTTTTATTCCCATGACAGTTTGAATTGACGTCTCAGACGATAGGTACATCATTATTTTGGTTAACTATCAGGATAGTGGTCATACCATCTCTCAGTGGTTTCGATTTTGTACTTCTTGCATATCTTCCAGTACGCATATGTCGCTACCTTGTTATGTCTCTGGGAATATTCATTTTTTGCCAGTTGCGGGCATTTTAAGATTATATGGTGGAGAATTTCATTATATTTACCGCAGATCCTGCATTTTCCGTTAGATACATCCTTGATGATGTAACAGTGATGGGATCTGGTTGCAAGGCTTTGATCCTGATCTGCAATTATTATTATTATTATTTCTTTTGATTTCTGTTGTGTACATATTTTTTCCGGATCCCAACCAGAGACCTAAGGTCAGAAATGTTTTCCTGACATCTTCCACTGATCATTTCTTGTAAAAAAAAAAGACCTAAAATCAAACACGTTTTACATAGATAAACCACAGAAGAATGCGTGAGTTGTACCAGTGAGTACAATTTCTTGTATTTCTTTAAGGAATTGACTTCCAGGAATCCCTTGAATGTGTCTATCGGAATATTTACAATCAATCCGAGGGTTCCAACTACAATTGAAATTGTTGATTTCCTCATATGCAACATTTTTTTATATTTCTATGTCAAGATTTAGATATTTATTATTTTTTCAGATTGGTTTGGTTTGGTTTATTTTGTATAACGGCATATTAACCTCAATGGGTCATTTAATGCCGCCAACATTTTTAGGATAGATTCTTATGAATAGAATATATATTCTGTGGTTTAGATTAGTTTGGTTTATTTTGTTTTACGGCATATCAACCTCAATGGGCTATTTAATGCCGACAACATTTTTAGGATACATTCGTATCAATAGAATATGCATTCTTTGGTTTAGATTGGTTCGGTTTATTTTGTTTAACGTCATATCAAACTCAATGGTTTATTTAATGCCGACAACATTGTTTCTGGTAATATATTTCCTTCAAAATTGTATTGCTGGTAATAATTTATTCCAAAAAAGTATTGCTGGTAATAGTAAACTATTTGTCCATAGGTGGGACCCTAACAAGTGCTACCACCACTTGTCAGGGTGGATCTTGGAACACCAGCAATTAAGAGGTGGATCAACGCTCCACAAAATCTCCTGATCAGAGGCCTTGCTGCTGGATGTAGTTTAACGTCTTACCCAGGAGGCGGATGTAGTTTAACGTCTTACCCAGGACGCGGATGTAGTTTAAAGTCTTACCCAGGACACGGATGTAGTTTAACGTCCTATCCAGGATTAATTTTTTTTTTTCAGATCTACAAAGACAATATGCAGGAACAACAAGAAAGAACATTCTGTTTTTGTGATCTTTGATTATTATTATTACTATTATTTTATGCACGCACTTGCGTGGATAAATAATATTTGAAGTCTCTTCAGTAACCCAGTTTCTTCTCCCAGAGATGATTCAATTATGTATGGATCAGCAAATATTCAAATAATTTTACTCAAGTTTCTGAATAATTTTCATTTTCTCAAGTACTCTCACTCTCATCTGAGACCATCTCCAGGGGGTTAAATTGTCTGCGAATGTGTATATGTATTTCTGTAAATTCAAAACATTTTTAACTGTTTGTTTTACTGCTTTATGCAGCGTTCTAGATTTCAAATTCAAATATCACGTATTTTTCCTCTTCCACAGTGTAACGGAGGGAAATTTTTTTCTTTATTTATTATATGTTTATTCTCATACACACACACACAGACACACACACACACACACACACACATATATATATATATATATATAATATAACATATATATATATATATATATAAAATATAACATTATATACATTTATATATATAGATATATAAAATATTTTGCTGAGAGAAATATTTAAGAACTTTGTTGCTATAATCATAATAGACTTTATCCATTTTTGTCTTTAAATATCTTCATAAAAGGCGTCTAGGATTTTTTTAAAAATTTTTGCTTATTTTTATAATTTTTATGTAATATACATGTATTTTCAACAAATGTTTGTATAAACTGTAAAACAATTTAACCCCTTGAAGATGGTCTCAGATTAGATTGAAAGTACTTGGGAAAATAAAAAAAAATATTTGAAAGAAAATTTTGTTATTTTTTTAATCAATTTACCACAGCTACCAACAAATTAAATTATGTACATGAAAGGATCGAAACCAAAATAAACAAGCATAATATATCTAAATTATTTAACCAAAATCTTGAATATATATATATATATATATATATATATATATATATATATATATATATATATATATATATATGTGTGTGTGTGTGTGTACTGGATTGTCCTGTTGCTTTCCGAAGTATGAGTGTCATGTAGTTCAGATCTTAGAAGCAACAGTCAGACTACCCACACATCTCATTTGATTATAATGGTGAAGGCTTGTGCATAGCCAACCACACATTTTTGAATTCAGGGTTATCCTCCTCCTAGTCTTTCACCAACCAAGTCTTTCTTTCTCATTCTCTCTCTCTCTCTCTATCTATCTATCTATCTATCTATCTCTCTCTCTCTATCTATCTATCTATCTATCTATCTATCTATCTCTCTCTCTCTCTCTATCTATCTATCTATCTATATATATATATATATATATATATATATATATATATATATATATATATATTATTTCAATTATAATTTTTGTCACTTCGCTGATTGATGCTATATTCACTATGCCGACCCCAGAGTTTCGTAGACTAACCTTTTTTTTGTAATTGTTCGGTTTATTCATGCATTTAAACAAATACCGATGGAAATTCAAATGCACACAAACGCAGCCATATGGTTGTATATGTATATATACATTTATATTCTATACTTATATTACCAGTATCCTTCCAGTAAAAAAAAAGCAATCAATTCTTGTTCATGGGTAATCTTACTCTGTCTGATTCTCTATGTATTTGTAGTCAAAATATTTACAATGAATTTCATTCGTAAAATCTTTGCAATGCATGATATGAAGTGAAAGCATCCCTCCATTAAACTATTTTTCCTGTCTAATTTTCACTTTAGAACACAGAAAGAGGGAAAGAAAACAGAAAGAGGGATAGAAAACAGAAAGTAAGAGAGGGACACATACACGCACTTACATAATAAATATACACAGGCACGCAGATAATAGCTCTTTGCTGTAAAAACAAAAAAAAATACTCCCATTAATTCAATTCGTGGCCATTAACAATGCCTTTCTTTAAGTTTTCAGTGCAATTCTAAAGCAAAATTATTTCCTATTTATTTATAATAAAACCATTTGCAAAGCTTTTACATTATCCAGATGACAGTTCCATAATAGTTACTTTAAAATTTATTCGACCATTCACATTGCCTTTCATTCTGATCATCAATGCTTTCTACGTAAATTTAGTTTAGACAAAAGTGCAGACAAATTATAGTTAAAGTTTCGCCCAATTCTCGCCTTAAATCATAACATTCTAACTTGAAGTGTTATTTTGACCTTCATTTATTCATAAGCTGGAATACAATCTTAGCAGTTTGCACCAAGTCAAGAACCCATCAAAACTGCTTCATTTGTACTTCAATACGAAGAACTAAAAGGCAACCTTTGTAGGCTCAAAGGTTTTGGAAAAACGGATTAAATAATAATAAGTGTAAAATTTATACTCTCTTTTATTTGTCCTTATTTGGAAAATACAAAATTGTCATTTTCCGACTTTTTTCGATTGGATTATAGTATATCTGAACACACACACACACACACACACACACACACACACACACACACACACACACACATATATATATATATATATATATATATATATATATATATATTAAAGAGGCACGGTGGTAGCGGCTCGGACTGAGAGTCGAGTTCGATTTACAGTCGAACCCATTACGTGCTAATAGCCTTGGGAAAGTTATGGATCCTCTTCTCCCTCCAGCTATGGGTAATTAGACTGGGTTCTATAGCCTATGTCTGCTTATTTTTAGCATAATCCTTTCATATCCACGGATATTTTTCCGTGTACTACAACCAAATGATGCAATGTAACCGTGAAAATCACTTTTATTTCTCAAGTACTTTCCATCTCTTTCTGAGATCATCATCAGGGTGGCTACTGGTAAGCAGTGAATATACTCAGATCATTTGTAAGCATCTATGCCGATGATACGACAATATAGGAGTGCACCTCTAAAATCCTTGAAAACTTCCAAAACCCAAACCGAGGTAACACGATTACATTCCATCAACAGGTGTATTTAAGCAGCAATTTTAATTGACAATGGTTTGTATAAACCAGACACTCCTATTCGAAGATACCTATCTACTAGGGTGGCTAGCAAATCCCTACTGCAGACGCTTGCTTAGGCGCATTTGTGTTTGCTCAACACCCACAGAGCCCACCTGTGCTTTATACGGCAACTATGCTGAGCAGACATTAGTTACAGTTTCTGAGAAAGAGCATGTTATCTTGCGCGATCAACAATTTTAACAAAGGCCATCACGCTCAAGCCCTCGGCCACGATAATTTGTGACTTCGTGCTAGCTATCGACGGCCCAAGAGTTTCGTCTACCCAATTTCACTCACAAGGTTTGGGTCAATTTTCCAATGGTACCTTTCCATTACCTGGGATCAACCTTTCTAATCCGACAACATCAGAAAGTCTCCTTCCTGAGCAATCAACCATGGTGAGATTCGAACCCTGGTCTCCTGATCAGAATGCGAACTTTCTAACCATTCGATCACGTGCCTATATATATATATATATATATATATATATATATATATATATATATATATATATATATTCGTTCATATACCCGTGTATATATAAACTATGCTTAAATAGTTACCGTTGCACATTTCTGAGTGTTCAATATAGAATGTAAAAAGCATTACAGATCCAACAAATCTAGTCTCGCTGACAAAACTCACCTTGCCGTGCGTCTCGAAAAGGACCTCCAATCGATTGTGAATTGGGGCATGAATTGGCTGGTCAACTTCAACGCTTCGAAGACAAAACTGCTCTCTATTAATCACCACAGAGAGCCTTCCCTTCCCTCCATTAGAATGTCTGACGCTCAACTTCTCGAGAGCAACTCTCTGCGGCTTCTCGGTCTCACGTTGACTGCTGACCTGAGATGGAATAAATACATCGAGTCAATTGCTTCATCCACTGCGAGGAAAGTTGGCTCCCTGAGCCGCGCTAGGAAGTTTTTCTCCCCTGAGTCGATCCTCCAGATATACAAATCTGCAATTCGCCCTTGCATGGAGTATTGCTGCCATATATGGTCTGGCGCCCCTTCTGTTTGCCTCGGAGTTCTTGATAGGCTCCAGAAGCGGATATGCAATATGGTTGGCCCTGCCCTGGCGTCTCGTCTACAGTCACTTTCTCACAGACGCACCGTCGCCTCCCTCTGTCTGTTCTACAAATACTTTCATGGAAATTGCTCCGAGGAGCTGCATTCGCTGGTTCCCAGACTTCATGAGTTCAAGCGCCCTACGAGGCTGGCATCCCGCTCTCACCCCTTCACGGTCGAAACTCATAAATGTAGCCGTCTCTTCTACTCTAATAGCTTCATGTCTCACACCTCTCGCCTGTGGAACTCTCTTCCCTTCTCCTGTTTCCCTGTGAGTTATAATCTCCAGCTATTCAAGTGTAATGCCAATCGACATCTCCAGTTGCCTTAATCTATCTACTACCCTCATCCTTTCATCTATCACTCCTATCTGATCTTCCTATTTTCTGTAACCCCTTGCGTCCTAGTGGCTCCCCGCCTTGCTTGGGGTGAAATGCTTAAAAAAAAAAAAAAAAAAAAAAAACATATGCGAGGATAATAATAAGAATTTAGTCTTTAGACAGGCACCAGTATAGTTCTGCAAGTGACCGTTTCATGCAGTAAAGAAATATTCAAACGGCGACGTTTAGCAATATAGGTGACCTCTCATACATTCTTCCTCATAAATATTGAGTAAAAGGATGAAATTGCTAGTCGCAGAATTATAGACGTGCGTGTTTGAAGAGTTCTGCTTTTCTTCTCATTGTTAGTAATAGATTAAAATGGCTCACATAACGCAGTAATCGGATTTTGATGGATCTAATTTCTATCAAATCCTCAACAAGTTATCTGATGAACATAGTTAATTTAGAGATGATAATTTTCTTTTAAATATATTTGTCTATAAAAAATATTATTTTATGATTAAACGTTAGAGTTTAAAATAATTTTGCTAATGATGTAAACTTAATGTGCAGTACATATCTTGACATATAGATAGATACTGTCTATATAAAAATAGCACGGTAGATATATGAATGAAAGTCATCTTTTTATGAATAATCATTTTTAATCCGTACTTGATAAGGCTAAGATATTTTCTGCAAGTCCTGATATATAAGCACAAATTCACACTGATTTGCACATATGCGTCTCGTCAATGATTAATGTTTAATAACAAATCATTGCAGATTGTATGACTAAAAAAAAACAGGTGCGTGTGTCGTCTGATGGATAGAGACATGATATATTGAATTGGCAAGCCGATTTCAATTTCTGGCTATCGATTGCGTTCTCATTCGCAATAATGCCACTGGGAAAAACGCCGTCTCTTCCTCCCACCGTTATGGGTTAGATACGAGAGTAGACTGGACTCTATAGCCTTGAATAGAGAATGAACTTTATAGCTTAAGAGAATAGATTGGACTCTATACCCTAAAAGAAAGAAAGCTTTGAAGTTTAAACCATGACGAAGGTAAAAAATACCCGTCCTTAATTTCCCCTTGAATGTTTAAGAATAATATATGATAATCAAAATTGAATGCAAACCAATTCATATATAATAATTATACCAGGAATTCATATGTAATAAGCAAAATCATTTAATTCATGAAACGACAGGACATTAAAAATATCTTAAAAAACGGTAAATTAGCTAAACCAAAAAAGTTGTGGCAATAGTTAAGGAAAAACAAAGAATTGAATAATCTTTACTTTTCCTTGAAATTATTCTGTGTGGTGAGTTCAATTCTCATTTGGTGGTCTAGTTGTTTGAATTAATAGAGTTTATTATTTGACGTGTGGTGCACAATAGTTACAAGTTTTACAAGATGAGGAAATGGTATTATATGTCGGAAAAGACACAGGTCAATTTTGTTATCCTAGCGAAGCCATTGATGAACAATCATAAAAACCCAGAGAATCCCGGCATACGTTCGTTCTTCCCCGAAAACAAAAAGAAAAATCTTCGACTAAAATCATAATTAGGAGTATCAGATGATACAGAACGTACCCCCGGTGATGTAAATCAAGTTCACATTTTTATGATCTTCCTGGGGACACTAAAAAATTATGGCCATGTGATATTAATGCAAATCTTTTCTCACAATCTACAGACTAATGCCACAGTCTAAAATAGGTGCTGATATAATGGTAAAAATCCTGGATAGAGGATTTGGATTTGGGAAAAGTGTATATATTCAAGCAGATAACTTTTCCACCCATAATGCTTGACGATGCCCAGAAGTGGTCACCCGAAATTGCTCACTATAAGTGTAACACCAGTATGCACAATAGTAACTCTCCTGATTAGAAAGCTTTTGATTGCTACATCTGCATTATATTTGTGAATAAATAAATCAGAAGCCTTAAAATCCCAATGACGCATTTGAAGTCACCAATGTCGATGAGATCGTCAATACAAAGGCGAGTAGATCTGTGCCTCGTATCAAGAGATTTTATTTAACAAATATGTCTTAGTCGAGCCATGGAGGTGAGAAATTCTTTAAAAAAGTTACAAAGGGTTCTAAATCAAGTGACAAAATGAAAAAAAAACTCCTTTAAAAGAGATTCATTAAGAAAATCAAATGAAATAAGAAACCATAGACAAAAAGACCCATTCTTGAAATGTGTTTTTTTTTTTTTTGTTATCGAGGAGTGTCAACCTTGATGTACGAGATGATTGGAATACAAGCTTACTGGATGGGGAAAAAGAAACACTTCGACGAATCAGACGTCTAGAATGCAGTGTTCATGTGGATTATTGGTAGTCGATCGATGCGACTATGTCGATTTCCGCGTGGTGTTAAGATATAAGCTCAAAGCATAAAGTCTACAATTTGATGGAACCATTGTTTCACGGTGAAGCCAAATATTTTAGAAGTTCATTTTTTTATGTACGACATTATTCCATCGACTTCGAAACAGAAAACTAATGAATATCTGGATAACATTTTTTTTTAATTTAATGAAGTGGCGAGACTTTTCATTCCATTTTCAATCTGATTGAAAACTTGTGATACATTCTAAAGAGAATGGTTTCATTTAACAGCCCAAAATTTGGTAACAAACCTGAAATGTGGACTGCTATTTTGAAGACGGTGATTTCTATTTCATATAAAGTAGCATCTCAGAAAATCAATGTATAAACAAATTCTAAGACTAGTTTCAAAACATGGATAATACAGTTAACATTAACATTGTATTTGTTGTCATTCGGACACATTTTTGATATTTTTCTAGATGTTTTTGTAAATTTTGTGCTTTCTGTATTTATAGTATTTTCATGAAAACATTACCTATTTGTAGCACGCGTAATCTGACTAATTATAGGAATCATGAGAAATACAGTAAAATTAATGAAAGGGTGGACACATCAGGGAAATTTCTAGTTGTCTAATATAATTTTTACCTATTATATTGAATACCCTATATATGAATAATGCAACTATTCTGTGGCTCGCTTATATGTTTTTGAAATTAGGGAAAACTTTAAATGGCTAATAACGCAAGAGCCATTAGATAGATAGATAGATAGATAGATAGATAGATAGATAGATAAATAATGAATCGATTGCGATAGATAGATAGATAGATAGATAGATAATGAATCGATTGCGATAGATAGATAGATAGATAGATAGATAGATAATGAATCGATTGCGATAGATAGATAGATAGATAGATAGATAGATAGATAGATAGATAGATAAAGACGCTCGTTTTAGATACAGTGTAACCCGGATATAAGAGAAACCCGGATATAAGAGAGATTTTCTCTGGTCCCAAATTAGAGCCTGTGTTAATATATATAAAATACACTAAACCCGAATATAAGAAAAACCCGGATATAAGATACTTCTTCTCCG
>CAHIKZ030001302.1:187500-210000 GCA_903632075.3 Acanthosepion pharaonis | reverse complement strand
GATAGATAGATAGATAGATAGATAGATAGATCAAAACAGATTTTATTTTTACTTGCATTATTTGTTCTTTGTAACACTTTTTGTTTCTGCTTTTCCCGTTTCAAACTACAAAACTCCATCACTAGTTAGCTTACTGTCCTATACCGAGTCACTACTAAAAATCACTATTAATTCTACTACTCCAAATCTAACTACTAGTACTGCTATTACCTTTATGACTACAGCAGTCTTCCCTTCTTTATTCTTCTCTTACGTTGTCTTGTATTTGAGATCGCACCACCTCCACCTCTCCTAATGTCAGTTCTCTAACTCTGTTCCTCTTTCACTCTTTCGTTTTGCTAAAACCATGCCTTCCCAGCTGTAGTGTAACGAAGCAGTCGCTTGGCTAAGGGCAGATTGTTTTATTTTCTATTTTTCCCCGTGTTTCTTCTTTTTTTTTTTTTCGACTTGCCTTTACCCGAAAAGCTGATCCAAGCCGCTGCTTTTTGGAAGAGCTACATTTACAATTAGAAGTCAGTGAGTGTGCCTGCGTGTGTGTATGCGTCCATATGAGAAGCGATGGTGTTACCACTGATTCCGGATCCGGGGACTCAGGACTGTTGTCGTCATCGCCATCGCCGTCGCCGTGGTCCGGAGCCGATCGGCTTACACGCGGACCACGCATGAACGTGGAATAGTCTGTGATACCATTGCAACGGTGACTACTACTACTATTACTACCACAGGTGCAGATTTATTTACCAATACACGCACCAGCACCGACAAATCAATAATTGTGTGACTTTTGTTTAATATAGTTAAAAAAAATATTATTCACTTTGAGAAGTCATATAACCACATTCATTACACACAAAAAAAAATACATGCTTGACTTTGCTTTGGACATGTGCGCCTGTATTATGTATAGAAATTTATTTGCTCACAAGCATAAATATTCACAATACAAAAAAAAAGAGACGTGAGTACATTTAAAACATGATGTTTGCAGATTGCATGTTGAAAAGAAGTTTAATAATGATTTCACGGCATTTGACAGGATTTTTTTACACTTAAATATAAAAAAACCGTCTAGAAGCACAATTATAAACAGAGAGGCAAACAAAAAGCTCTCTGAAATATTCTTAATTCATATAACCAAAACAAACTCTTATATACAGAAAAGAATATTTAAATAAAACATTTCCAAAGAGAAAATCATGGATTTAACATTTTTTTGACAAAGCCCGGGATACACATCCTTCTTCTTCCAAGAGAATTCAAACTGATTTTTCTACCTAATTCGTAACTTTTATTTTCCTATATGGCTTTTCATCCGGAAATCATGAATGCAAATATTTGATCGTTGCATATAATAAAAAAAAAAACAAAAAAAAAAAACAATCCTTCACATCAACGCAGAAATACAGAAAATATAAGCATTTTTTTGTCTTTTATTTATCTTCGTAAAAAAAAAAAAAAAAGAGGAAAAAAAATTATATAATACTTATGAGAAATTAAATACTTACAAGTAAGTAAATGAATACGAAGATTCCCGAACATATTTTGACATAAAAAAAGCATCGCTTATCTATTGGATTATAACAGAAATCAATCAAAGCAAAGGAGTATCATCGCTCAGGATGAAAACTTTTTGTGTCATAAAATTATGACAGGATTATTTACGACCAATGGATCCAGATTACAAAAATGATAAAAAGGAAAACATTATTTACAAAATATCATATGGATCATTTACCTGCACAGATCTGTGAAAGCTGAAAAAATATAAAATCGTGTAGACAAATATATTTGGAGTTGCCAAGACGATCTTATTTTTTAAGTTACCAAAACTTGAATTAAGTCACTAGTAAATTTTATAATATATATATACAACAAGAATTCTGACCAAAGATAGAATTTGTGAAAAAATAAGAAAATATTCTTCCTAAAATTGAAAACAATATAAAGAAAAATAAAGAGGCGAAAAAGTAAGAAGCTTAACCACATGCAAAATATTTCAGAAATTAAAATAAAATCACAACAGAAAATTATGGAATTAGTTAATCATTTACAGAAGACAAACTATTTTTTTTCCTTGTTTATTTGGATATAATCTTTTAAAAAAATAAAAACGATACATGGAAGTTTACATGAAATTAATTTAACTGAAACCTTCAAACATCGGCATTTATCGAGCAACGGTGAGAAAATCAATAGCATTTCAAGATCAATATTATTTCATATTGCAGTTTTGTTATTCTCTGCATGAAATAAACAAATCATATCAGACGATGAGAACTCGTAATATTAGGAAATAAATTGAAAGTTCTAATATTAATATAGTAACAATATCGAACAAATGTATTGATAAATCATATTCAATCAAAATATCAGATATATTCAAGTAAATATGAATTCCAAGATAGCTGAAGTCAAATATTATCCATTAAATATTTTAAAATGCAATAAACCGTATTTATTTTCAAATCGTTCATTTTTTTATAGACTGCATCTATTATCTACAAGAACATTGTAATTAAGAACCAACTTTATTAATATTGTAATGTACAATTAGCCACAAAATTGATAAGAGATGCTAATCAAGGTCGTATCTTTTTTTTTATAGCGAGATTAATAAAATTTTGAAAAGGCATGCAAAAAAATAACTGACGAAATTATATCAAAGAATAGAATAGATTTTTATTTGTAGAAATATGAGAATATGTAAAGATTAAGTATGCCTCAGAAAATACGCCTGAAGTTCTAAAATAAGTTTCTGTAAAAGTACTGCGTCGAATAAAATTATATAAAAGGAAAATAATGTAAATTAGATTTCATTCAAAATAAAAATAATAATAATAATAATAATAACAACAACAACAACAAAGAAGCAGATTATAATACTACTACAACTCATAAGACGTATAAAAGTAGATTATATTATTAATAGATTATAGATAGCAGATTATACTATTACTTAGAAGTACATTATACTACTACTAATAATAAAATAATAAGGAGAGTATAATAATAATAATAATAATAATAATAATATTCACCAGTAGTATAATAAATTAATTAATAATAAATTATAATATTTCCAACAAGTATCAGATACTTGTTGCATGAAATAATAATAATAATAATAATAATAGAAATATTTAGGTGAATTGCTGTCACTTGATCTTCAATGGAAGAGCTATTAATAGTAGCTATTAATGGGAAATACCAGAATACAAATGACCTATAATAATTACATGCGAATATAAATAATTATTATTTCCAAAGGTAGAACACAAGTTTAAATCTAAGAGAACAACCTTAAATAAGTTTTCTTTTTCTTTTTTTCAATTCGCATATCGTAGTCAGATCCCCACAAAAAGCTTCGCTTTGCATTTGGCAGATCTTCTTCGCCTGTGCATCTGTGACACTCGACTGCAGTATCCTCGCCTTCTTTTCTTCACCAGCCCCATTCCATTGTACGTCGACAGCGTCCCTAACGGGCACATGTGCGTCACACAATAACGACAACAAGTCTATGCACTGTATTCCCCTCACCAGGAACTTTGTTCGCAACACGTGCAACTGGAAAGGTTGCTAAGACTCTTTTCTTCATTACAAACCAAGTTAAAGAGAAATGTACCGAAGAATGGAGGAACAGAGACAAATCAACATTGAACTGCTTTTTGATTTATACGCTATATTGCATTTCTGGGCAATCACTTAACGACAACCAATCAAATAAGAATTATTATTATAGAAGTTTCCTTTTAAAAGCATTCTCATAATCGCGACACATTCATACACATATATTCATTGTTATACAATAACATACGCAAATCAAATGTAAGGATTCACATCAACTTAGAGAAGTAAGCAATCGAAGAGATTTACATTAATATAAAAAGGGAAGGGATTGTTCTATCTATCTATCTATCTATCTATCTATCTATCTATCTATCTATCTGGTTTTGTTCATATCTATCTATCTATCTTTCTATCTGGCTGTCTGTCTATCTATCTATCTATCTTTCTATCTGTCTGTCTATCTATCTATCTGGCTGTCTGTCTATCTATCTATCTATCTATCTATCTATCTATCTGATTCTGTTCATATATATCTGATTCTGTTCATATTTATCTATCTGATTCTGTTCATATCTATCTATCTGATTCTGTTCATATCTATCTATCTGATTCTGTTCATATCTATCTATCTATCTATCTATCTATCTATCTATCTATCTATCTATCTATCTATCTATCTATCACAGTCTGTTGATTATCTTACAAATGTATTTACTGAAAAATATGCAAGCAAGTGAAAGATACGTCAGCTTATAGATAATGTTTCCTACAAAAAACGATTATCATACTAAAAACGTGTATATATAAAGCCTTAATTTTCTAACGCCTGTTAAATTCTACCGGGTGAGTATATAAAAAAACAACAGCTTCTAATCTCTATGGGAATAATCTACTTCCGGATTAATGATAAGAAACAAAGTCGAATAATATTTCAAAATTTCAGAGCACCAGATTTTCACGGGGATAGATCATCATTTTATTCGTGTTCTTTCAATATTTTAAGATTGGCATAGTTAACCTTATAAAAAAGGTTATCGCGAACTTGTAAGAAGGTATATGAAAATAGAGTTTACTTTACCAGTTTTAACCAGATTGCAGATTGATATTGGAATAAGTTTCAGACAGAGACGTAGAGTGAAATGCTTAACAATATTAAATATTTTATATATGTATATACAGAATAGTTTTTTTTTTCTTATTGAAAATGCATGTTCCTGCTTGTAAAATTTTCTTTACAGCGATGTAGTATATCAGAAAATATTAAATAATTAAAAAAAAAGATTTTAAAAATAAAAAAAAAGTTAAAAACGCTTTTAAAAGCCTATTCTTCACTAACAAGGAAAAAGTTAAATTAATACTTTGCAACTGGTTTGCATCAGATGTATTACTGGAAAAGTCAAGACACTTTGATCTGTTTATCTGTAAACTTTTTAAAAATTATCGAATAAGTCTTTAAAAGGTCAGTTGTTATCCTTTTCCTTTATCAGAGTTAATCTATCTACGCTAATCCCTAGCTCTCTTTAACGTATCGTAGACAATCTTATTTTCCACTCTTTAACTTCATCATTACGATCTCTCGTTTTATATCCATTTTATGTATACGTCCCTTTCTTGAGAGTTTATAATTGTCCTTCTTTTCTTGGTCTATATTTGTTCATAAATTGTTTCATTTTTCCTTTTTTGTACTGTTTCTATTGTTTTTAGTTTCCTTCAATTTTTTCTTCTCGACCCGCCACTCCATTACTTACTGTACACCCCAAAATATTTTACTTATTCCTTTCCCCCTCCTTTATATTCTGCTTTATTCGACTCTACCCCCCTCTCTCTCTCTTTCTCTGATAGTCCTTACTCTCCACCTTCTCTCCACGGTTTTCTGTCTATATCTTTCTTTTTCACTCCCTCTCTTGCTCTCCCTGCTACCCTAACTCTCCTTATTTTACATCTCTTCTCTTCTTTCTCACCCGTCTTCCTTTCCCCTTACTTCCCTCTCCCTACATTCTATACACTCCTACTCCCGATTCTCCTCCTCACTTTCAATCCGTCGCCTACACTGAACTACTCTCGACTTGCTGACTGATAGGCAGGTAGGCAGTCCCTTCTAATATACATACATACGCATACGTCTTGATCGGCCAGAGGGCGAGTGTTCGCCATCATGAGAGGGTGTATTAGCCGGAGGAATACCTAGAGCATTATTTCCACAAAAGCCAAGGTGGTCCGAAAAAAACGGACGAAGCAGACGGGGGGTTCGAAAGGGGGGGAAATTTCTAACCGTCCTGGACGCTATAGTTATGTAGATGATACGTAGGACTTTTATCACGTTCGTTATGCTTAGTGGACTTCTAAGTGCGTTCGTCTACACTCTACTCATCGCCTACAATACTTCGGTCCTGTTTGTAGGGGGTCGGCAGGTAGCGCTTGTTGGCCCTCCCGTCCTTTCAGCCCATAAGGACCCTCACTTGTCACCTGAACGACCACATATATTTGAAGCATTACAAGATAAAAACCTGGAACTTATACAGTTACACGAGAATCAGTCTCCGGAACAACGTATCCAGCAGGATATTAGTTATTCTATTAAATACAAACAGACAGAAAAGCAACAAGAAGGCAAGCACCAAATGCTCGCAAGTCCACTTGAAAAGCTTCTTGTTATTCGACACCATCATTTGCTTCCAAAACAACGCCATCATCGGCGTCATCTGTTGCGTCGACACCGTCGTCAACAACTACAAGATGATCAACAATTCATAATCGCGCCGTCCAATATTGCAGACTACAATGATCACGATGTTCAGGCGCTACCTCCATCACAGTCCTCGTCGTTTTTATCACCATTACAATCAATACCCAAATTATATTCATCTTCTCTAGTTCTAAATCCGTCTAATCCTTCATTACATAAGGAAGCGGAGATTCTAGCAGATTACGAGGGGTCACCGCGGACACTTGACAAGGATAGACCTGTACAAGCGGCCGTGCGTGATCCGTTGGCCTTACGCGCACACAAGCTACTACAGGAAAAATCCGTCCCCAAGCAAACATCAAAACGGCAACTATCAACCGAACAAAAACAATTAGAACGCTTACAAGTGATCCACAACCATGAACAAATTACCAGGCTCAACAGTGCAAACCCAAGTGTATTTTTACAAAATGGTTCTTACGTCCAGGTTTCTCGATCTCTATCCGGTAACACGGACCGGAGAGAAAGAAGCGCCGAAAAACACCTGTCAGATTCCGGACTTCCATCATCAGCATCGTCGTCTTCAACCTTCACAACGTCATCGTTATCCCCAGCAATACCATCCTCCCCTTCATTTGCATCTTCTTCACATTTGTCCCCGTCATTGCCACTGCGGCCGCCGTCAACATTACTGACGTCGTCTTTGTTGGCTGTGAAAAGGAGTCACAAAGCTGACACTGAGGACAGTGAAGTTAACACTGATAAAATCGGCGGTGAGAAAAATCACCGTGTTGGCGATGAGACTGATTCAAGCTACGGTATTCGTGCTTACGGCCGTCCAGAAGGTGTTGCCTTTCCCATCCGGCAACGGTTGAAGTTGAAAACTGAACCACTCAAGCCAGAAAATTTGGTCAACGCACGACACGTAGAAACATTGGTAGATATCAAATATGGCATTCGTGATTTAGAAGAGACTGTTGTAACGAATGATAACATAGAAAATTGGTACGGAAATGTAGATAATAATAATAATAATAATAGAGCGTGGACGGATGGTGGAATTGGTCGTATTGCTGCTGCTGATATTGGTGTCGGAAATGGAAATAACGCCGTCAAAGATTCCGAGGATGACGTTAACTTCTTCGACGCGGAAAGCATCAGTGAAGATGATATCGAAGAAGAGGAAGAAGATGAACTGGGTGAAGAGGATGTGGTCGTTGAACGAAATATGGTCCTCGGGAAAGAGACTGCTGACGGGTTCGGGGCCGAATCGGTAAGGACACACGTTATGAGCAATCTCGGTCAGTCGTTGCGCAACCGGATTCATCAGGGAGATGAAGACGAGGACAATATCGGCCGGGGAGATTCACAATTTCGCCTGATGCCGGCCTTACCAAAGTCTTCCAAGATAGTAACAATACGCGAAGGAGCTTCCAAGAAGCTACCGCAAGCGATAATCATCGGAGTGAAAAAAGGAGGCACAAGAGCGTTATTGGAGTTTTTACGTTTGCATCCGGATATCCGGGCGCCTGGACCGGAACCACATTTCTTTGACAGGCATTACAACAAAGGATTGGAATGGTACAGGTAAGTGACATTCGCTCCTTCATTCAATTATATATATATATATATGATAAAAATATGTCAAATATATTCTATATTTATAGGTAAATATGCTCAGTAAGAGAAATAGGGTGTATGTAATTATGTAATTCGACAGTGAGGTCAACTGCAAATGGTGACAGTCTGTTTCATGCTTCAAGGCAAGATTCACCGATATTTCATATATATACATGTATACATACATATATATATATATATATATATATATATATATATATATATATATATTTAATTGATATATATATTATATATATATATATATATATATATATATATGTATATATATTTTTTGAATTAATAATAACATATATGTATTTATGTATATATTTTTTCACTATTATTATTATTATTATTATTATTGTTATTATTATTATTAACTCAAACTGATATAGAATGTCTTTTGATCGTTTTAGTGAATTTCTTCTTGTGTTGATTAAATTGTTTGAAAATTATTATGAAACTTGCCGAATTTTTGTGTACTTTTTCCCGAGTACTTTCAAGCATCGTTGCCATTTCCTTGGATGAACGTAGAAGGCTGTTCTTATATATATATATATATATATATATATATATATATATATTGTGTTTGTATGTAGTTAGAGATGCTCTTTTTGTGTTTGTACTGCATGTATGTGTCCGTTGGTATATGTGTATGCAGAAGTTTAAATTTATTTTGCTACTCGTGTTTCATTAATCAAACCTGCTTTTCTCGTATGTTTTCCTATTCGGTTCAGCATGTTCATTTTGGTTGTCGTATTCACAACATTTCAATGTTCTCTTCAGTTATATTCAGATTTCTTCTGTTCTACTTGTTAACATTCTTTTAATTTCGAATTAAATTCTTTTTTTTTCTTCTCCCAATTCCCTTCTCCATGGTTATAAGATATTTTTCATACCAGTCAATATTCTTCATTCTCTTCACCTTTGAGTCATTTGTTAGTTTCTTCCACTGAGCCAGGTTGCAAGAGCTTTCTGCACTACAAGTCACAAAGATTAAACTCACAACTAGCAGACAAGTAATTATTTTTACCCAATGCTTAATCGCTGGATTGAAACAAAGGACGCTGCGATAAGAATTTGTTTTTTCTTCTTTCATAGTATTTACTCTCCAGATAATAAATATATTAGGATATTTAGTATAGGTTTGTATGAATAGAATATGTATTCTTTGGTTTAGATTAGTTTGGTTTATTTTGTTTTACGGCATATCAACCTCAATGGGTTATTTAATGCCGACAACATTTTTAGGATAGATTCGTATGGATAGAATATATATTCTTTGGTTTAGATTGGTTTGGTTTATTTTGTTGTACGGCATATCAACTTCAATGGATTATTTAATGCTGACAAATTTTTATTGCTGGTAATATTTTGTTTTGTCAAAAATCTCTTTCTGGTAATACATTTCCTTCAAAATTGTATTGCTGGTAATAATTTTTTCAAAAAAGTATTGATGGTAATAGTTAACTATTTGCTCATAGCTGGGACCCTAACAGGTGCTACCGCCCCGGTTCAGGGTAGACCTGGGAACACCAGCAATTAAGAGATGGTTCCACGCTCCTCAAAACCTCCTGATCAGAGGCCTTGCTGCTGGACGTAGTTTAACGTCTTACCCAGGGCGCGGATGTAGTTTAACGTCTTACCCCGGACGAGAATTCTGAGGGGGTTAAATTTAAAATAAATACACATAGCAAACTGGACCCCCATACTATCCTTTATTAAATTTAATTATTTTCTTAATATTCGTGAACTGGGGTGCTTAATTTACATTAGCATACAAACAAAAAAAACGTGAAAAACATTGTCTGTTCACTTTCACACTTTAATAAATAAAACTATGCATTTCGTTATGAAATGTAATATAAAATATAGATAATTTTTTATTACAAAAAAGAAACAAAAATATCATTACCATAACAGCTATCGATGTATATATATATATATATATATATATATATATATATATATATATATATATATATATATATATATATATATATATACATATATATATATATATATATATATATATATATATATATATATATATATATATATATATATATATATATATATATATATATATATATATATATATATATATATATATATATATATATATATATATATATATACATATATATATATATATATATATATATATATATATATACATATATATATATATATATATATATATATATATATATATATATATATATATATATATATATATATATATATATATACATATATATATATATATATATATATATATATATATATACATATATATATATATATATATATATATATATATATATATATATATATATATATATATATATATATATATATATATATATATATATATATATATATATATATATATATATACATATATATATATATATATATATATATATATATATATACATACATATATATATATACATACATACATACATATATATATACATACATACATATATACATACATACATACATACATACATACATATATATATATATATATATATATATATATATATATATATATATATATATATATATATTAATAGCTAAGGGAATAGGTAACTAGATTGCGTATTAAATTATGGCAAATTAATTTTTTTTTCTACGTTTCCAACCGCTATAGTACTACTATTTGAAATTTAGTTTATATTGATATAGTTTTTGAACCAACAAAATAAGAAGTATAACATTTTATGAGAATTTTGTGAAACTTTATAAGTGTCCTCGCCAATTGCCTTAGTTGCATCTTACATACATAAAAACATAAAAGCATACATACATGCAAACATGCATACAAACATGCATACATACAAAAATTTACGAACAGATAAATGGATGGATAGACAGTTAAGATTATAGATGTAAAACTCTAGGCATTTACTTAAGGCAACAATGCACGCACTCACGAATAAGAGGGATAGAATGTTATAACAAATATCAGAGTATTTTAAACAAAGTGTCAAGGTTAATTTCTGGATTATAACCTCACCCAGAAAATAACTAGAAAATAAATTGTGTTGATAAAGAGAGAAATAAAACTTTTTTTTTCTCACACAACAAAGTATTAATCAAACAAATATTCATTCAAAAATATTTTTCGGAATAACTTTTACCATTTTCGTTATGGTAGATTTCTGAAAACCTGAATAAAGTTTATAAAAGTACTTCTATTGTTTATAAAATACGAACTTTTATAGACTTTAAAAAAATTACAATATATCTTTCTACGATACACAGAACTCGAGCAACTGCATCTTTTCTTACTCTCCTTTCTAAGAAATCTATTTTGAACTAGAAAATTTAATAACATTATAAGATTTTTCTTCTACATTTTCTTTCAGGTTAACAGTCTCATAATTTAGAGATTATTACACCGAATATCTCATAAAAGTTTTATAACGACAAGTCCTTTCAGAAAGTAGCCATATTATAAAATCTTATACGTGAAACGTTAAACAACTTCCTACAAGTCTGAGTTGAAGATCTTTATCCAGGCGTGTTTTATTGAAAATATGTACGGTATTAAAACTTAGTAATACTTTTAATTTCAGTAAACCACTTCTAAGACGTTGACAAAAACAGTTATATAAATTAACATTATTTAGATTTCAAATGCAGAAACAGTTATATATGATCCAGTAATATACATTTCTAGCGAAATAAAAGTTTGTCGACACTTTTCCAATAGGCACATTTGATGATGATGATAATAATAATAATAATAATAATAATAATAATAATAATAATATCTCATCAAAATGGCAAACTAGTAAAATAGAAAAATGAGGAAATAAATCTTGGAAGAATTTGGCATTTAACCACAAACTCTAAGAATAATTACAAAGAATAGCGATATATATACTAAGAAAATCCCAGGAAAGCAATGGAAAATAGAAAAGTTTGCCTTTATGAGCACCACTCACATATATAGAAACATTCTCTCGTTGTTACAAGCACGGAAACTTTCTAAGAAAAATTTTCGTTTACATCAAGTCAGCCATAAAAGGATTGTATGAAACAGCAAATCAGCAAAATTAAAATCAATAATAATATTAATGATATTTATTTTTAAATTGTTCAGTGGAAAATTTCATTATGCCAGTTCTAACCTTAGGTCGGGTTTTATATAAAAATTATTACTATCGAGAATTTTGAACAATAATAATAATAGTCATCATCTTATATTTCCTGTGATATCTGGTGTGTACACAGTTCTTTCAAATGACCTAATAGTGGTGGTGGTGGTGGTGGTTTTTACGTTGGTAGTGATACTATTATTATTATTGTTCAAAACTCTCGATAGTAATAATTTTTATATAAAACCTGGGGGATAAAGTGATAGCAAGTCTATGATAATATGATAATAGCATCACTACCAACGCAAATACCATCACCACCAAATTTTATGTCAGTTCATGATTATCTTCTTCTCTGATTAAATATTCCAGCATCCACATCCGTATGAGAGGCTAACTGTTATTAAGCATTTATTTTCTTTATTTCCGAGGATTATACCGGTCTTGAAGTGCTTTACTCAAGAACTAATGAATTAGAAATGCATAAATATTACGATATTCCAAATTCTAGCATTTATAATTTGGATTAAGGTATTAAACAATTTTAGTTCATATTCTCGTTTATCTGTATGCAGTTGTTTATAGAGGCTTATGTAAGGGCAATGATCAAAGAATTGGGTACATTGACACAGATAAATCTACTACAACATAAGCCTTGTAAAAAGATACATTATCTCGTATGTCTCATAGATCTGAAATGATATATAAAATAATATGTAAATCAGAATAATTCTGTGATTCAGCGCTTTGATGCAGAGCTTTTGAAAATATGATTACCAGAAATATTACTTAATTTTATAAGTAACAACAAAGTATATGAAACTGGGATTTAAAATGTGTATGTAGTTAATAAACAAACTATATTTATAACGATATTTTTTTCATGATTACTCTTATATATTATAGTAACACTTACGAATAATAAATAGTTATTACTTATTGCCAAAGAAAATAAAAGTGCCGAAATGATTATCTACCCAGGAAAGAATATGTAGAGCAGTGGTTCTCAAATGGTGCGTCTGGGCGCATTGGTGTATCCTGGAAGATGTCTAGGTGCACCCTGGAAGATGTCTAGGTGCGCCCTCGCATTCCAAAGAAATATATGTCCAGTTATAAGAAATAAATATATTTCCTTTTTACATTACGGTACCCGGCTCGTTCATATTTATGTGAATTAGGCTTTTCTGCTCTCATAATTTAAGTATGTTCAAAAGGATAGGAACTATTCAATGTATTGAAGAGGAAATGAGATTTTGCCTATCAAATATACGCCCAAACATTGAAGAAGTCGCTAAGACTTATCAGCCACATGTATTTCATAAACACAAGAATAAAGAAACTTAAGGCATGTTTCATTTTATATTTTTAGTGCATTATTTCTTTTCTGCAATATTTGACTTCATTGTAACATATTTTTCGGAAATTATTATACAGCGCGTTTATAATTATTGGTAGGATTTCAAGTGCGCCTCGATTTCAAAAAGTTTGAGAATTATTGATGTAGAGCCATCTTGGATTTTATTCATAAAATGTTGAGACAATTCAGACAAGAGAACTATTGGAGATGGAGTTAATAATGAGAACGGGGCTAGAGCCTTAAACATAATTTTTAATACTCGGTCCGCAACGATGAGAGTATCAATTTGGTTTGAGTTTCAGGAAGAAATTAAAAATACAAAATCGGTTTGGACTTTGAAATCCAAATCGATTATCTGATTTACAGACGAGTTACAATGTTCTATCAAACCACAGAAAAAATAGCCAAAATTCCGATTTGTTTCTGGATCTTTGCTGGGGACTAAACATATAACTATCGATCGTGCAGGTGATATTTGCACGAATTGTTATCGATGCGCCGAGCATATTTCCGAATATCCGAGCAAAAAGACTAGAATTTGGAAAAGAGCACTAGAGAGAGAGAAAAAAACCTAAATAGAGTGACAATGGCAAATTCATTGAGAAGCTTTTTTTCCATCTGTTTCTGCTTATTTGAAAAGATAGTAGCAATAAGAAGAATAACAACACAAATTTGAATGCACCGGCTCTCGTCTGATCTTAAAGTTAAGCAATCTGGTCAGTATTTTTGTGGGTGACTTTGTATCAATACTAGCTTTTAACAGCCATCCATTTTATAACAATCTTAAATCGTCCGAAACATTTAAGTTTCGAGAATATTATAACAATATTAATAATATTATTCTCTGCATTAATTCCGATGCTCGTACCGTAAAAAGGAAAAAAAATAGTCTTTGATTTTATCCATTAGGGGATTACAAGGCTCCTTATTGAAAGGAGTTCTTTACTCAAGACTGGAAATCATTATATAATCAGTAACAATGTCTTTGGATATCATAGTGCCAGTAAACTCTGAAAGAGAACAGCAAAAATTTAGGGAAAGTGACAGTTAAATCTATAATTATAGGTACGGTTCTGAAAATTCTTGCAAATAAAAGCTGCTAGTGTTCTGAAATTCTCTTGTCCCAAACCAATTAACACTATCTAAGGAAATTGTAACGGCGATGGTAATAGCAGCCTTCTCCTTATAAGGAAACACTCAAAATACATTGACCGAACAACCTGTGTTGCTCTCGATTGAAATTTATAAAATATTTTACTTCAAACAATTTTTCAGGAAAATATCAGTTATCGATCTTTATAGGATTGATATGTGGTTTTTCCATGTTTTTTTTGTTTTGTTTGGAGTTCATCAGCATCTTGATTATGTAGTAATTGTCTTTTCGAGTTACATATGATAAGTGTTGTGGATTCCGAGATGAATTCGGTCTCCAAGGAATGACAAACGCAAGGATTAAATATAAGAAATAAAATGTATTTACACAATCATACAAAGAGTAATACTGTTAGTAAATCCAGGAACGCGGTTAGTAGCAAATACAGATATATATATATATATATATATATATATATATATATATATATATATATATATATATATATAGTCGAAGTAGAACTTCCTTAGAGTCTACGTGCTTGTAACTGACTTCTGCAAGAGGTTACCTCACCCTATCTCCGTTCATATATTCTCTGAGTGTCCCCGTATATTCTCTCTCTCTCCGTATATCCTCTCTCACTGACTGCCTCACTCTGGGTATTTAACGGCAGCACTCCAAGTAACACTGGTAGAGTCCACTTATATGAAAAGGAGAGGACCCCATAACAATAAGCATTTTAGCTGTTGCTGCTGTTGAAATTCTTCAAGTGATGTGATTTCTATTATCTGGTATAGTACTCTGCAGCGTCAGTCCACAAGCGTCGAAGACAAACGGGCTTCACTCACTCGAAACCATCAACCAGATATATATTTCCTTTGGAAAGGTTTCTTGGCTGGACGCAGAACCATGTCCCTCTTAGATTACTGATGACATTGCTAGAGTATCTCGTTACCTTGGAGTTACTTGATGAAAATAGTAGAGTGCTCACTATGTACATATGAGGTTTCGAGACAATTGTCCTTTCTGTAAGTATATAATAAAATAAAACTTATAAGAAGTGCACTGTAACATCGTGTTGGTGTAATCGTTAGCTATTTTGTATATCTTTACGATTATTAATAATTTAGAACCTCATTGGTGCTCTAAGTTCTTGACCTTGCGCCTAAACTAATTGCATATGATAAAGACGATAACAACTATACTCAGTAAACTAAAATTTGATATTACATGTGATACATAGATCTGGTTATATATACAATTAGTAAAACTATTAATTCAGACAATAGTTACAATATTAATACAACTATTGAGAAGACTACTTTTAATTTCTTGCAAGTGACAGCAACCAGATATTGCTTGTATGAACATTCAGGGAGTTCAATTAATATAATAATTCATGTCTATCGGAAAATATCGATATATTCACGGAAACTTATTGAATAAAGCTCAGCGACATATATGATAAGCTCCTTAAGCCCACCTGTTGAAGTGTCTGAGCCGAATCAATAATCGATACGAATTGTTCTCTGAATGTACACTTCAGCTTTATTTGTTCTCAGTTTGGATGAGTGTAATGTATTTCCTGCTTGCTTTATGGATTGGTTTTACAGAGTCTAGCACCATTTATTTGAAAGGAAAAACAAACTTTGTTAGACAAAACAGTGACACATCCTTCTTAAGAAAACTATGAACATTGCCTTCAGGCTGTTGACGCTTACCTATGAATTATCAGCAAAAGGAAAGTTATTTTTCGCACATTTAATTTTACCATATGTAAAATAAGTCAGATACAGGACATTGTTCGGCAGTATGCATTTGATGTATTTATTAAAAAAAAAACACATTTCTTGTTCCATGTTACCCTGCTCCAAAATTATTATCATTAATTCGGATATTCCGTTTCTATATCTTCATTTTATTTTTTGTTATTGCATCTTTTACTTTAGCTAATTTAGGTGGTACGTTAATAAGGCTAATAAGAAGACACAGTTTGTCTTATATAGCGTTTACATTCAAGTGCAGATATTTTGTAGTATTCATCTTTGTATCTGTCTTTTATATCCGATGTTTCAAAAGAAATTATTTTTAAGGCATTTAGAAAAATGTCTTTTCTACATAAAAAGAAAATTATAACATAATTAAAATAATATACTTCTAATATATTTTTAATGTTATACAAATAAAACCTATTTTTCGAAATTGATACATATTGTTTATAAAACATTTGCATAATATAAATAGTATTCACTGGCAAATTAGTTAATTTATATTAATATCTGTATATTTATTCATTTTAAATTTGGAGGTTTCTAAACATCATATAGCTTTCGTAAATAGGAACATCATTCAGAAGGAATACGTACAAATATGAATAGATATATTTGACCATTTACACTCACATTTGATTTTTTTCTATGAGTATGTTTTGAACTGCTGCTCACAAAAAGCAATGTCAAAATTCCATACTATATATGCTTCACCTGTGCTATTAAGATAATATATATTTTCGGCAGCATCTCATGTTCACACACACACACACACACACACACACACACACACACACACACACACACACACACACATACACGCATTCATGCAAGCGCGCACATGTACATACACAAAAACACACAGACACAAACACACAGAAACAAAAACATATGCGTGCATGAACACGCACGCACTTACGCATGCTCGCACGCGTGAGCGCACACACACACATATGCCTAAGTGTATTTTTGAGTGTGCGTATATATATATATATATATATATATATAATTATGAGCTGATTGACTTATTTTATTAGTTTTTCGAGTAGAAGTTTCTTTTCATTTCTTTTTAGTTTTAGCCAATGTCAGGTTAAATTTTCGGTGAAACGGAACTTGTTTGGTTTCTAATTTTAACTTTTTTTAAAAATTATTCATGTTATTTCTAATTTTTATTTTTGATTTGAAAGCCTTTAAAATAACTCATTTTATTTCATGCTGATCGATAATATAACATTTAAGATAGCCTCTTCCACATGTTTAAAATCAATGGAGTTTCGTCGCTACTTGCCACGTGGCCTAAGTGCGGCGAAATAGTTGTGTCCGCCTGCGTGTTTGTGTATGCGTGAGCATATGTATGTGAGGGTCTGTATATGTTTAACTGTGTGCGTGTGTGTACCTGTATGCATGGTTATACATATTTGTGCACGTGTGTGTATTTCTGATTATGCAGCTGCCTACGTGTGTGCGTGTGTGTCCATTGTAATTTCTAAAATTCCAAAGCGCTTCTTTCAAACCGATGTTTTCAAATGCCATTTGTCATGTCACTTGGGGCATTTTCCAAAGGGGTGAAAAAGCACATTTTCGATCAATTATTCGAACATTTTAAGAGTTTTGTACCAAAATCAGCTAAATTTTTGATAAATATTAATTATGCACCCAATTTGATGATGTTGAAATTGTTTTAAAAACATACCTTCGAGTAAACAATTCTTTAATTTACTTATTATTATTGTTTTAAATAATAAATGAAAAGACAAATAAAAGGCATGCGGCCCAAGAAAAATAGATGCTTTTGTAAGAATTTTAGCCAGAATGAAAGTTATTAGGTTGAGTCACAATTAATTTCCGTTTTGTTAAACTAATGACAATCGTGAGCGCATCATTCTTACCTTTGACCGACGGATAAATAACTGAATAGACATTGAGTCGAAAATATAATGATGTACTTATATGTATGTCACACTCTTTGTCGTAATGTCTTATATGTATTTATATTTATTTATTGTCTTATATGTATTTATATTTATTTATTGTATTAATGTATAATTTCTTTTTTTTTTTTGACAGACTTTTTTAGAAATCTATTCTGTATATATTATATTTTCCTTCACATATTACTGTAGTAAGATGATAAGTATTTTGAGAAAATACGCATTTTACTACAGCAAAAATCTTAAGCATTTACGATATGAAAGATTTTTCAATTTCACTTTTAATAATCATTAACTTAAAGGGATGAACTAGCTCTTATTTTAATGCTAAATAAGAATTTAAATAATTAGGTGCTACTTTTTACCCAAATACACTCAAATATTTTTTTAAATATACTAATTTAAAAAAAAAAAAATTGACATAAGAAAACTTTTAAATTCAAATTTAGATTTAGTAATTTAATCACTGGAAATTAAGTGGTAATTATTAGTCCTATTCTACCTTATAATACTGCTAATTAAATTACTTAAAGTATTACTTGTTACAATTTTTATTGTATTTTTTCGGTGAAATGTCCGTCGGCCAAATATCCGTTCGGCCGAATGTCTGTCGGCCAAATATGCGGCCACTCATTCTAAATTACCGTATGTGGCAGTTAAGAATAATTTTAGACATTGGATAATTCATTTGTTACAGCTTATCAAACTTTTGCCCCATATTTAAGTCGGACTGTATTTTTGGATTGTAAATTTTTTTTGGAGAAAATAAAGATTTTCTGGTGCAAGTGATAATAATTGACCCTTAGCTGGGGGAGAAGTACATTCATATATTTCCTAAGGGTATTTGTACGCAAGAGAATATAACAAACCTGACTGGAATTCAAACAAGGATCTCTGATTTAACATTCTGGTCCATTATCCGTTATACCAAGAGGGCATTCAAGTTTGCAGTACATGGAATTCGAAATTGCTCACCCATCTAGGTATTGACCAGGTTCGACGTTTCTTAAGTTCGGGATCGAGCGTGAACCGGTGTTTAGAATGTGATATGGCGGTAAGCTGAATAAATCTGTAGAACACTAACATAAGATTACGTTAAAAAAAAAAGTGAGCTCCTTGAATAAATGTTGTGCAATTGGTAGTCTTCAGGTTAATATCTATTTAAACTTCTTAAAAAGCAATTAAAAATTAATTGCACATTCCAGCAAGTGCAACGTATCCATAAACACTTAGTCGAAAGGTGCTCTGTGTCAATAGGAAAATGTTGCTCTATGACAACGTAATATCCCATAGATAGATAGATAGCTTTTTTCGGAATATAGACAGATAGATAGATAGACAGACAGACAGACAGAAAGATAGATTATGACAGACTATACATAGATACATAAAAAACAGAATGCGATATTATATATATATATATATATATATATATATATATATATATATATATATATATATATATATATATATATATATATAGACTATCATGGTATTCGAAGAATATCTTTTCTTTCTTGCGGGGTTTGTGAAGCAGTTCTCCGCTGCCTTTTCCACAGTTTTCAACTGGCTGTCATTCTTCTAATGTGACTAGGATCTCTAATGCTTGTGAAAAGAGATGTATTCCTGTCTTACGTGAGAACATTGATACGAACGGTAATTCAACATCACATGCAGAAATTTAAACACGGATCAACAAGTTCAATTTTTGTATATAGATAGATAGATAAATAGACAGACAGACAGACAAACAGATAGATAGATAGATAGATAGATAGATAGATAGATAGATAGATAGATAGATTGTAGTGGCGAATTTCCCATATTTGGAATCTATGATTTACATTCTCTAGAGTCTACCAGGAAAAATAATTTGGAGTAATAAAAACGTAATAAAGCACATGACAAATTAAGTGACGAATTTGCCATAAAGTAACGAATATATGTATAATGTTTAAATTCATTTTTTTACATAAGTCATTATTTGTTATATCCTCGGATCCACCTTGTATCGATTAACAATCATCGATCACGTACTGCTGTAAATGTAAATTAAAAGTAACACCTTGTCATTGTACCTCATAGAAAAACTTTTGCATGTAAAATTATTTTCCATATACTATTGCAACTACTACTAGCCTCGTCGCTTTTAATTTTCTACTCATGAGAATGCAGCAACTCTGAATCAAACAGCACCGGCACATTTGCTTTGATCATAGTGGTGCAGGTTTTTGCAGGGCAAACAATGCGGGATGAAGCGAATAATACGAATTGGTCAGAAGCGAATAATACGAATTTGCATCAGAAAATCTTTATTTTCTCCAAAAAAAAAATTTACAATCCAAAAATACAGTCCGACTTAAATAGGAGGCAAAAGTTTGATAAGCTGTAACAAATGAATTATCCAATGTCTAAAATTATTCTTAACTGCCACATACGGTAATTTAGAATGAGTGGCCGCATATTTGGCCGACAGACATTCGGCCGAACGGATATTTGGCCGACGGACATTTCACCGAAAAAATACAATAAAAATTGTAACAAGTAATACTTTAAGTAATTTAATTAGCAGTATTATAAGGTAGAATAGGACTAATAATTACCACTTAATTTCCAGTGATTAAATTACTAAATCTAAATTTGAATTTAAAAGTTTTCTTATGTCAATTTTTTTTTTTTTTAAATTAGTATATTTAAAAAATATTTGAGTGTATTTGGGTAAAAAGTAGCACCTAATTATTTAAATTCTTATTTAGCATTAAAATAAGAGCTAGTTCATCCCTTTAAGTTAATGATTATTAAAAGTGAAATTGAAAAATCTTTCATATCGTAAATGCTTAAGATTTTTGCTGTAGTAAAATGCGTATTTTCTCAAAATACTTATCATCTTACTACAGTAATATGTGAAGGAAAATATAATATATACAGAATAGATTTCTAAAAAGTCTGTCAATAAAAAAGAAATTATACATTAATACAATAAATAAATATACATATATATAGGACATTACGACAAAGAGTGTGACATACATTTATATACATATATATATATATATATATATATATATATATATATATATATATATATATATATATATATATATATATATATATATATATATATATATAGTGTTTATGCAAGTTACATATTTAATGAATGTATATGCAATCTATATGTAGCTAACTTTATTGAAAAGAACTTACACTAACTTCTCCTTTTTAATTTGCGATATGTTTGTTATTTTACTGTTGAGAAATATTCACATCAGCCAAACTAACAAACAACATCTGTTCATTTAAGTGTACAGCCATTTTGCATTTTACTGTGAAATCATTTTAGCGTCCGTTGCATATATTGCCGACGTATGTATTACCTTCAATGACTTAGACTAAATAATCCAGCACGTAGATATCACCAACACTAAGGAGAAATTTATAAGACAAAAAAGTATCAGTTCAAAGACATTTTTAAGACTGAGAAGGAAAAGTACAAAGACATTTCTCTTGAGATATCAACGACATCCACTTGCGAGTAATGTATCTACATACACAGAATATATGACATCAGCAAATCGGGGGCAAGATACACACACACACACACACACACACACACACACACACACACACACACACACACACATATATATATATATATATATATATATATATATATATATATATATATATCGGCTTGTGTATGCATGAGTTTATCCAAAAATGATATTCAGATATTTTACATCAAGAAAAAAACAAGAGAGAGAGAGAAAAGAGAGAGAGAATAAAGAGAGACATAAAGAGAGAGAGAGAAAAGAGAGATAATAAAGAGTGAGAGAGAAACTTGCATGTCTGTTTTCACGTTTTTATTTCAGTCTGTTTTTTATTTATCTTTGGCACTATCCTTTTTCTATTTGATCTATCTGCTACTTTTTTTATTCATCTATAAATGGGTAAATGTATGCATGTGTGCCTTCATGCCTTGGCCTAAACACAACTGAAACAGGAGGAACACATCTTTGATATCCCATCATAACAGAGAAATTACTTTTGAAATGGTTTCATTAAAATATCATTGAACAAACGAAAGGTATAAATACCCAGAATTAAATCTAAATTTTTGCCAATGATAAAAATGCCTGTTCAAGGGCAACATTTTTAATTGCTTCCTGGAATTCCTGTGTGTAATTCATTGGCTTTCCAAGAATATTCCAACCTGAATGAACTCCGGTGCCGAAGTTTTTTTTTTTTTTGTATTCCTTTTATTTTCTGGCAAAATCTCTGCGTTATTGCGAATGAAATAAACAATAAAGCAGTGATGAAACCGAAGTCCTATCAATAGGAATTCCCTCTCTGATAAAAACTAAA
>CAHIKZ030001302.1:157500-182500 GCA_903632075.3 Acanthosepion pharaonis | reverse complement strand
ATGATTTATATTTATACATGTTTCCTCTTTGTACATGCTTGCTTATTTCAGTGGTAATTTAGCGATAAGATAGTTCCTCTTAAAAATATTGAGTATAATCATTTAATGTATATACAGCTTTTCAGCGGCAAAACACTAATTTCCGTCTAGTTATAGGCACCTGGATTGCCTTTTGGCCGGCGATGTAAAAGAGCCTGAAAGCTACGCTCGAAATGTGGCTTGTCATAAATAGTTTTCTCTACACTGCCGAAACATATGTCCCACTACCTAACGGTGCTCATATCCAATATTTGGTTTCCGTACACACTCATTAAGCATCGACGAATGTCATTGAGTTCATTTATTTTTCGTCTTGCGGAATCCGAAGAAATATTTCTATTTCATACTTTGCTTGATGTAAAGTCCAATTTAGACATTGATAAAATTTACACACACACACACAGACACAAATATATATGTGTGTGTGTGTATTTGTATATGTATGTATGTATGAGTATGTGTGTTTCTGAGTTGTTCTTGAATGCACCCTTTAGATACATCTGACCAAATGCCTAAGTGCCAGCTTTGATTGGGCTGAAAATTATCCATTATACTATTTCAGCCCATGATTATATATATATATATATATATATATATATATATATATATATATATATATATATATATAAAAGTGAACATACAAGTCAACACTTTGAGGCGACAGTCTGGTTCATGCTATTTCAAGCCAGACGATTGCATCTAGCATGAAGCACACTGTCGCCTGTAATTATTGACTTCTATGTTTACTTTTAAATTTACACACGCTATATCTCTGATATTGAGCACTTTATCCCATAAGTATAGCACATCTTAAGACTATATTTCTTCATATATATATATATATATATATATATATATATATATTTATATTTTATGATTATATATATTATGTTTTTATATATATATTATTATATATATATATATATATATATATATATATATATATATATTATAGTTATATATATTATATATATTCTTATATTTAATGTGTATATTTATATATTTATATATATATATATATATATTTATATATATATATATATATATATATATATATATATAAATATATATATATGTATATAATATAAATATTATAAAATTGAACATTGAAGTCAATACTCAGTGTTTACATGCTGTTTCACGCTAGACGCAATCATTAGGCGGCCTGAAAATTACGTCTAGCATAAAAAAGCCTGTCGCCTCTGAATGTTGACTTCAATGTTCACTTCTATATTTCTATTTACATACGCTCTATGTTTGATATTGAGCACTTTATCCCATAAATATAGCACACTTTAAAACTATATTTCTGTGTGCATATATATATATATATATATATATATATATATATACATATATACATATATATACATATATATATATATATATATATATATATATATATATATATACATATATATATATATATATATATATATATATACATATATACATATATATATATATATATATATATATATATATATATATATATATATATATATATATATATATATATATATATATATATATATATATATATATATATATATACATATATATATATATATATATATATATATATATACATATATATATATATATATATATATATATATATATATATATATATATACATATATATATATATATATATATATATATATATATATATATATATATATATATATATATATATATATATATATATATATATATATATATATATATATATATATATATATATATATATATATATATATATATATATGTATGTATATTATTAATAATTGGGTACCATTTTATAAATTACTATTATACGTATCATATAGTAACTCTGTAGACATTTCTTTTAGCCAATAAATTCCAGTTTTCAGCTCTCAATATATAATTTCGATAACTACAGTAATGAACAATTCCGTTTGAAGATAAAAAAGATAAGCAACTCGTGCGCGTTTATTTCATTTCATAAGAAGTAATCTGACAAACAAGATATTAATCAGGCATCGATCAACTGGTTCCATTATTTGTATCCTTTCTTCTGTCTACTTTTACTTTGTCTCTAACTCCATTCCCTCAATCGATAACGTCACAATAATCGGAAATGCTTGCAATCAATCAATATTTTTCATTACTAATATCCAAGCTGATTGTCTTCGATCAAATCACAGAACATACTAAATGATCCAAGTCCGCTCAGACAGAAGACATCTCATTTAGCGGTTGTCAGAAAACCAATATTCTTTATCAGTGGAATGTGTCTCAGAAGTTTTCTATTATTTTCTTCCAGATATATAGAAAAGAACTAAACTATTTTCGAAACTTAGATAAGCCATGCGAAACAAAAAAAACAAAAAACAACACAGCTAAATCTAAACAAAACTTTCTATTTTCCTCTTCAAGCTTCCTTTGAACCTAAGTCAGTAATAATAGTAATTTAAGAAGCGATACTTAGACATAGCAAAAGGCCGAAATTATTGAGCCCGAATTGAGGACCGAACTCATTACTCCATCTTAATTCATTTAACGAGACAAGGTTTCTAACCATTGCACTACGTCGAAGTGTTCGAAGTCAACAAATAGAAGGTGTGTAGACGGAATGCACTTTCTCAGTGCTTGTATTCTTTAAGAAGATTTTGGGAACCGTGACTCTAAGATAAGAAAGCAGCACACACACACACACAGAGAGAGAGAGAGAGAGAGAGAGAGAGAGAGAGAGAGACACACAGGCACACAGAGAGAGAGAGAGAGAGAGAGAGAAAGAGAGAGAGAGAGAGAAACACACACACACACGACACGTACACACACACGAACATAAGCAGGCACACACACACAGACACAAACGCGCACACAAATGAAGAAAATATTCAGACAGGTACGGTATATACGTTTCTACCTACATTTATATACGTTATAATCTAAGCACAATTGTTAAAAGATGAAAAATTTCTTTGGGTTTTGATGTCATTCTGGGGAACTTTGTTTCGTCCAAATCCGTGATTTTTTTTTTTTTTGGCTCATGCAACCAAGATAAACTTCCCTATTTTTCACCTATAAAATTGAATATTTCAAAATAATTCAATTTTTGACAAAAAATATTATGCAAAAAATTGATAATATTTGATGCTAAAAATTGCCGGAAAACATTGATTTCTTCATGGAATAAAGTATTATGACATTTCTCTAATTTGAATTTAAATACATTGTATTTATTTTCAATTGTTCTAGATGAATTCTTCATAAATATTTCATATGACTGATGAGTGTACATAATTTACTTATAACAAAATTGAGATGTGGGGTGCGTTTCATTGTCTCGGGAGTCTCGGATTTACGAGACCCTTGAACCGGCCCTGTCCCAGCCATTACAATATTTGTTTTGTTATTTTTTAACACCATATTACTTCAGTCCAAAACATTTTTTTAATTATATGTGAATCGCAATGAATTCTTGTTATAAAAATATTCAAGTCCTTTCCCGATTCCTTCTTCATGTTTTTGAATTCATTTTTAGAAAAGCCGGTTTCCCTGTTTAACCCATAGTTGGGTGTAGGTGGACGAACAGTTCCGTACTGGACATTTGTGTCCCTGGAGAATTGCGTACCAGGCAATTGTGTCCGTGGACAATTGCGTCCTTAGACAAATGTGTCCCTAGATAATTGCGTATCTATGATAATTTTTTGAAGATAACTTTTTTTTAAAGAGTTGTTTAATATAGAAATTTGCATACCAATGCCTTTAATTTATCTGACTAAGCCGAAAGTTAATTAACATAAATAAAAAAGAGAGAAAAATTTATTTTTTTAAAGCAAGAGAAAATCACACTAACAGTTTTGGTTCACTCCAGCATTGCGTACCACGAACATTTAATAGATTCTGAATTTTATTGATTATATTTTTATTTCGAAACCATGTTTAAGCTCTAAAAATCAAACACAGGTGGAAAGATATTTGTGGACGAGGAAAATTACAACTATCACTTTCATAAGAAAAAACTCTGATGCAAGAAAAACATACTGGCGATATTTAGAGCGATTTTGCAAAACTGTTAATCTCTCATTGCATTTTAAATTTTAAAAAAATACATTTTTTTATTTTTTTTTTTTAAAAATGATGGTTACTACCTATGCTTTCTTTTCCAAAAGTGATGGTAACTACCTTTAAAATTTATCTAGGGATGCAAATGTTCAGGGACGCAATTGTCTGGTACACAATTGTCCGAGACGCAAATGTTCTGTACGCAACTGCCATAAACCCGATGGGCGTAGTAGAAATGTAATCATGCGTTTCCCAAGTACGTTAATGCAAAGTAAAGAGGATACAACAAAATAGGCTAGAATTTAGACCCATCTCATCAATCCTATTCTCCACACTGAAAATCGTTGTATTTAAAGTTTATTCTAGTAAAAAAAGAACATTGAGAAACAGTAAATACGCAGACGAATTTTATATAGAAAATAATTATTTTACAGTATCGTTTTACATTTGTATTTAAATAATGATTTTCATTTTATTTACCATATATGTTTAATTTAATCTCGTTTGTTCTCAGTTAGGTGTACGTGTGGTGGAAGAAGTTTTTCATCACGCTAATTATTCTTTCGTTTTCTTTAAAACTTACACACACACATAGACACACACACACATATGTCTCCGTAACTATATAATTGAAATATATATATATATATATATATATATATATATATATATATATATATATATATATATATATGTGTGTGTGTGTGTGTGTGTGTGTGTGTATGTGTGTGTGTATGTGTCGGTATTTGGTTTTGAAATAAACGTCAGCGGACAAAGACACCAAGATATTAGACAGTAACGGCTCATCTATCTCCTTATAACTGTCTATCAGTTTTATATTATCTAATAGCAGGTACAGAAAGTTTCGGGTCCAGGCACTTCCGTAAATTTGACCCAATGACCAAACATTAAAACTGTATTAATAATAGCTTCTTGGAATAGTCAAGCAGGCCTAAAGATTTTCAGTATGTCTCATATATACCAATTCTATTTTTCTCTTTACGATCATACGCAAGCATACAGTACACAATTTACTAAGATTAAGAAAGTTTTGGAATAAGACGAAAATCTAAGCCTCTTTCTGAGGATCGAAATGTTTCGCTTTAATGGACAATTTACTCACCCCCACCCCGCCAAATATTCGATGACACTTTCGAATATTAAGTTAGAGAAAAAAAAAATGAACGTGTATTCTTTTCGCGAAGGACCAATGTTCGATCAAATCCTGGTTTTCCTCAATTCATGATGCGATTAATTAACATTTTATAATAATTCATTCGTTAAAATGTTTTAATACCATGTTCCTTCAGGACGTAGGCGATCATAACGCTCCTAGATTTTATTTCGTTTAAATCGTGAATTGCCATGATTTCTTGGGAAGAAATTGGTATGATTTCCCATTAACATCTCTACGATTTCGAAATAAGAGGACTTTTTTTTAAATATAATTTCCATTCAAGACGTAGACAATCATGTTATCCACAGTCGTTTTTTTTTTTTATTTAATAACCATAAATAATATCATTCCTTACTGAGAAATTTAGAGGAGTGGTTTCCTGTTCTCCGTGTACGTTTTGGCATTTAGAGTACATATTTAATGTATGTCCTTTACGGACGTATTCGATCGTGACTCCGTAAATATATAACCGAAATGTAGAAGCATAGATTTGCATTGCCTTTCTTCGCGGTTTTAAATTGGCTAGTTCTTCTCCGTGACAAAGTTAAAAAACACCGCCTCCTTAATATTTAAAATTTAGCTAAAGGGGCATGTTACTGATTCATGTGTTTCCAAAATGCAATCTTGCCAATTATACATAACAGAAGCCAAAACCGACATTTGAACTCCACCTGCTATATTTCATTTTTGGCTTCAATAACTATTTCACCCACTGAACATACAGTATTATCGCTATGAAATTTAAAAAATGCTTAATTTACAGTTTTGTGACTAATGCTTTCTAACACTTTTTCAAATTTAAAATCTAACCTAAATTCTGACAAGAAATGATTTACGTAGCTTGAACGACATATATGAAGTTAAAAAAGTAAACAATAAAATAAACTTTTGCGGTGTATCTCGGTCAAGAAGCTTCGCCTAATAAGCACACCCGAACTTCAGGAATACTCTTCTTTTCTGTGGGGGGAAGTGGAATGCTGCAGACGGCGCGGACATCTGTCAAAATGAAGGAGACAATGGCTGAAAATACCTACGACCACGTGACTTTACTGCCAACGTTCCAACACGCTGGGTAAGGCACGGGAAGGCTTTAAATGTAGATTTTGCTCTTCATTGTGTGTCTTCTCCCGCATGCCTCAGGGCCATTTCTGCAAGAAACTGTGTCTGAAAACAACCACGCTAATTCTTTTTTCATTGTCTCACTATGTCGCAACATTATATATATATATATATATATATATATATATATATATATATATATATATATATATAAAGAAAAGAAAAGAACAGTAAGATATATAATCCGGTGTTCTTATAGATATTTTTATTTTTTACAAAATAGTGCTCAATGTAAATTTACAGAGCATTAATATTATAAATTGATTTATTTAAAATATGTTTTTTTCGCTACACAGCTCTAACCATGTTTTAAAAATGGAAGCTAAAAGCTACGAATTTAATTTTGTAATTAAACTAAAGACGTTAGTTCCATTTCATCCTCAAGCGGATTATATATATATATATATATATATATATATATATATATATATATATATATATGCACATGCACGCACGCACGCACACACTTGTATGTATATATATATATATATATATATATATATATATATGTGTGTGTGTGTGTGTGTGTGTATGAAAAAATTCTCAGAGTTAATCTGTAGAAAATCACAATATTTATAAATGTATAACGCTATTTTCCTACTGTTAACTGAAATATACGTCAGTTAGTGTCACGTGTGGAGATATTGTTTTTATTGTTGTGTTGACGGATTCAACCATTTTTTTTTTATTTCTTGATACTGTTGTGCGTTTATTTGGGAGAGTAGTAATTCTGTTGATAAAGGTGAAATAGGGAAAAAGCCTGGGCGTAGATTAATATTTGGGTAATATTCAATGGAGGCACTCTCGAGGATTTTCCTTCTACGAGAGTTATTTTCTTTTTTTATGAGAGTAATTTTTAGTTATCAGTATGAAAATAGCGTTCTCTAAATTCTTCCAGTTGCTAAGGACATTTTGTTTTGTTATTATTAGTTACTTTGTTTAATAAATTCATTTCGTTTTTGCCTTGAACAAGTCTACATCGGCGAAACGCGTCGGGAACTATTACAGTTTTCCTATTGTCTTTTACACACACACACACACACACACACACACACACACATATATATATATATATATATATATATATATATATATATATATATAGTAGTAATAATATTTGGGATAATGCGTACATTTACTAATACTTTATAGCATTGATGTATAACATCTAGCACTATTTCCATAACACCAGCAATTATTGCTCAAATCATATAATTACACACTCTCACACTCACACACACACACACACACACACACATATATATATATATTATGTATATATTTCTGTCTGTTTACTATCACTTATTAGCGCTGTGTGAGTTTTTCTCGCTATTTGTTTTATGTGTGTCTAAATATGTTATGTGTAATCATAATAAACAATACAATAGACATTGTTTCATCGTTTTGTGTCTTTGGATGTTTGCACTTTTTGCTATGCAGTAAAATAACAAAAGCAAAGTAAGTAATCATATGAAAGACAGTGCTAAACCAATACAGCTTTTCATATGAAAACACACACACACAGACATACACATACTCTCTGTCTCTCTCTCACTCGCGGAATGACCAATTCTTTAACGAGTTTAGTGTTTACTTGGATGACTAAAATCCATATGTCAATAGGCACACCTTGAATTCTAGAAACATTTTTTTTTTTATTATCTTCAGCAATTACAGTAAACTTCTGGAAGTTTGTTTTAAATGAGTTTAAATAAACAATGCTACCAATAAAGGAAAACAGATTTTGCGTCTATCCATGTTTGGTATACAAGTAAATATATATTTCTTTGTAGAATAATTTAAAATATTATACAAAACTTACTCTCAGTTAACTATATATTTACATAACGTAATATATAAAAACTGTAAAATATGTAAAGTCTCTCTCTCTCTCTCTCTCTCTCTCTCTATATATATATATATATATATATATATATATATATATATATATATTTGTATACAAATTCATATATTTTGGGACAATAATACGTAAAAGATATATAATAATAATAATAATAATAATAATAATAATAATAATAATGGACTCTTCCGTCGGTTTCGACGTATCTGACAACTTACTTGATTCAGTTTTGAAATTTTGTGCGATAATCTTAAGTGGCATTTAAGACCCGCTAGTGATTTACAAAGGTGGCCGCATATGGAGCAAGTGTGAAGATTGTGAGATGAGATCACTGTTAGATTGGCTGAAAACTGCTGAGTCCACTAAAACACGTTGATCTCCATTCTACACACACACACACACACACACATATATATATATATATATATATATATATATATATATATATATATTATCTGTTATCTGTTTTGGATAAGACTTGTTGTTTATGTCCATCGTCTTTGTCAAATTGAACTGAATTGTATTTTAATGAATATTGTCTTGAAAAAGGTTTATTAAACCGAAACGTCAGACGTCGACATTTCATTCATTTTTAAAAAACATAATTGCATTTAAGGATTTTTGTTTGTTTTTTCCAAATTTTTTCTTCATATATATATATATATATATATATATATATATATATATATATATATATATATTCGTAAGTTCGAAATCGCAAGTCATCGTGACCAAGTATGCTGGCCTTGTTGAAATTATTGATGACGCTAGAAAACAGAAACTCTCTCAGAAACAGTAACTAAGGTCTGCTCAACATAGTTACAGTATAAACCCCAGTTGGGCTATCTGGCTATTGAACAAACACAAATGTGCCTGAGCAAGCGTCTGTAATAGGGATTTGTTAACCACACTAGTAGACGGTTATCCACAATTACGTGTGGTCAGCTCTTATTATATTTACATTTGATCAAAATATAGCTTATGGTATGCTATATTTATTACTTTTAGTGCTCAATATAAGGGATAGAGCGTAAATCTATATGAAAGTGGACATTGAGGACAAGAACCAGTAACAACAGTCTGTATCATGCTTAAACGCAATCGTCAGACTATTTTAATTATGAATAAAATGATTTTTTACACAACAAATGTTTCTTTTTAAACATATTCATTTTTGTAAATACTTCAGTCATTTTCCCACTGCCATAACGTAGCTTTTCAACATGTATTTTCATGTTGATTTTCCTGATTAGCTTTTCTGTTTGGCACCTAGACATTACAAATTTAAGCGAGGTAAGAGATTAGCAACAAGATCTCATCATTTTCCTGTTGAATTTGGAAATGTAACCATAATGAGGGAGGTACGGTAGAGTAATGTATAGCGATGAGCTGAGTTCAAATTCCAGTCGAATCCATTACATTCACTCAAGTGCTAATACACATGTGAAAGATTTCTTCTTCCCCTAGCTATGGGTAAATAGCAGGACATACCGGGTTCTATAGCCTTGGATGGCAACTGGTCTACCGCAGAAAGGATGGCAACCCGCTGCGGGAAAAAAAATCTGCCTCGATAATATATAATGATACATGATCGCCTAAGCGTGTATAGCGCATGGCACCTAATTGACTGAAGTGTAGCATCTATGTTCACTCTAGAACTCTCTTCTTGATTTCCATTCAACTTTGAGCTTCTATAATAGCAATCGTCATTTTCTGTCATCTCAATTACGATAATGAGTCACCCCCCCACGAGGGTGTCATGTGGCACAAGGCCTTTTTAACGTGGGCATTCCGAGCCCGTGGGTTCGGCCAAAAATATGCCCATTGAACCCGTATAAACGGGTTCAGGACCGGTTTTACTTCCCCGAAGGAGACTCCGCCCTTCGGCGTAGCCTCCTTTGGGTTCCTCCCGTCCGTAGGAAGAGAGTTCAATCGAGCAGTCGGTTCAAAAGTGAACGACTGACTCAATTACTGTACTCTTATTGTTATCATTCCTCAGATTCGTTTACACTCAGTAGCCCATTACATCTTAGTGACTTTATTGCCTTACTTGGAGTGAAATGATAAAAACATACACCTAAAGCTAGAAAAGAACATAGGTTGGATATTATACAATGAAACAATCAGGTTAAAATCCCGATAGTAAATTCATTTCAGGCTACCAATTTAATTACAAATCTACGAGTCTTAAATATATAACGTATCGTGTACTTATTCTTTTCGATATATTCTTTTTATGTGCCGTGTCCCTTCAGGACGTAGGCGATCATATCCAATAAGTTTTGTCGCTTTGATATTTCCCCAAAGCCAGGCTCTGTTATCCACTTGCACGTTAAGTGTGTCTCACGTTGCTTTCCCTTATCATTCTTTCTCTCTATCCGCCCTGTGAGTATTAGATTTTCAAAGCCCACCTTTCTCATTACTTGTCACAGAAATTTCAGCTGTTAAGTATAAGTTTCCTCCTTGTTTGCATCCTCTTCAAAACGTTATCGTTGCTCACACACTCGGTTCATGATATCCTCAGCATCCTTCTGTAGAACAATATACTCAAATGCATATATATATTTGTGCGTATGCATGGGTGAGTGTATGCGTGTGCGAACCTAATGTTGACAGAGATAGAGAGTGGCTCTTGTAAAGTTGTGAAACAGGAATTAATAAATGTTATGAACAGCATGTTTTATACGTGCAACATCAAAGGCCATCATATCACATAAGGTCGACAATTTTTTTCTGAACAGGTGTCATGAATCATGAATCCAATTCCCATTGGTGATATTCATCAGGTGATATTCATCATATCTGGTGGTTTGTTTCTACCTCTTTTAAGCGTAAAAGTGAAGAGCTTCAACGTACGTACGTACAACCTCCAGCGCGTATTCAAAGACTGAAAACTCGCTATGGTATGAATAGGCAAATAGAAATAAAGGATTGTCTCTGCATATTTTTGAAATTATTATTTTATTATCGGATTTCTTAACTATTATTTTATTATCGGTCTTCATTATTATGATTTTATTATCGGACTTCTTAAAATGATATTAAGCAAATGTTTTCAGACAAAGCAATACCACTATTTACATTATTCAGACTACTGTCCTCATCTTTGTCGCAATATTTATTATAACGTTTCGGCCGATATACGCTCCGGCCTTCTTCAGGTGGTTGAAATATCGAACTGAACCCTTTATTTCGCTCACTGGTGTAGGCTGTTCTAGTTCCACGTGCCATATTTAATGGATGTCAGTTATCAGTTATCTCCAGTTAATTCCCCTCTCCAAGTTTTCAACTGCCTTAACCGGGTATTGAACTCACATTCTTTGGGTCCTGTCACTGGATCTAACCAATAAAGACAAATACTAAAGGAATACAAGTTTAATTTAAGAAATGTATTAAATTCAGTCCTATTCTTATTTTTAGGCTTTCATTATTTTTGGAATAGAGGTATTTACTCGTTCACCCACCAGAATATTTTTGGAATAGATGAAAGAAAGCTTTCGTGTTAAAATTTCATTATGTCTAAAAGAAAAGAAAAATGAAATGAAAGTTGCTTGCAATGAGATTTCATATGCTAGAGAAATTATTCTTTCCAGATATCCACGTATATTTTCTCTTGTTCATTTCAAAGGATTAAATCATATATACAGTAATACCCCTCCGCTTATTGTCTTGTTTTCTTTTTTAAATTCTCTTCATTTATTTGCTCTTTCCTTTTACAATCTTTTCCTTATTCCCTTATTTTTTTAATTCCTCTTTCTCTTTTGATTCATTCTGTTATTCTTTGGCTTCATTTTCTCTTTTACACGTTATCCGTTATCATTACCATTCTTCTTCTTCCTTCTCTTTCGTTTTTTTTCCTTCTCTCATTTTCTTTTCGTTTCATATCTTTTTCTTTCTATTTTTATTCTACAATTATTTTTGTCCTTGTCATTGTCACACCCCTTCTTTAATCTTTTTTTACTACTGTTTTTCTCTTTTCACTCTTCCTGAAATTATCCCTCCTTCTCTTTTGTCATCCTTTCTCTCACTATTGAAATTAAACATTTTTTCTTCTATTTTCCCTTCTTTTTTTCTCTTCCTCATTCACTTTTATCTTCATTATCCCAGTCTTTTTCTATTTCTTCCCCCCCCTTTCTCCTTCTGCTTTCACACATTCATTTCTTTTTTTTCTTTTCTCTTTCATGCATTTTCCCCCTTGGCTAAAGTCGTTTTTCATTTTATCATTTCCATCACAAAATCAGTTTAGAGTACACTTTCTCTAAATCGTGTTTCCAATGTTCGCATCTACCGTCATTTTCCCATTGATTCTATCACTTTTCAACCTGTAAGGCCCCACCGTCTCAAACTTCCTACATTTATTTTATTCTTATCATCTTCTGTATAAATCATTTGTTGACTTTACGAGCGCTCTGCGACGTCTTGTCGTCTGCTGCCGCCGTCATGGCGACTGTCGCTATGCACAGACTGACGGCATGCATTCGTATCCCACTGATCCAACTTGTGGATTTAAGTGCGTAATCTCACTACAGTTTCTTCTAAAACAAACGAGATGAATAGAATTCATCTTCTTTTCAGAATGCGATAAATCTTTTTTTTGTAAAAAGTGGCGACTCGTAATATACACAAACATGTGTGTGCAAATATGTGCTTAAAAAATATTTAACGATTTTTTATTAATATATGAAATTATATACAGAGATATTTAACAGACATACACACAAATACATCCAGCAAGCTAAATAGATATTCCTTATTCCCATGTGTGTATGCATAGTGACAGCCCGTTAATTCGTCGACATTTTTTGAAGCTATACAATAGCTATAGCTATTAACATGACGGCTAATTATATATATATATATATATATATATATATATATATATATATATATATATATATATATATATATATATATATATATCATGTTAATAACTATAGCTATTAACATGACGGCTGTCTCTGTGCATAGACACATGGGAATAGAATATCTATCTATCTATCTATATATATATATATATATATATATATATATACGCATACAATAAATTTGAATATGTAGAAGGTTCAAGATGTCCTTTTTTCATGGAGACGAAAAATATACAATAAAAAAAGGAATGAATGTTTTTTTTTTGTAATTTTTGTAGTTTTTTTTTTTTTTTCTTCATTGTGTTTTCTGTTACTGTAAGGAATTTGATTTTAGTAGTTCGTCAGGTTTTTGGGTTGTGGACGGTTTGTAGAAGACTCTCCTGGAAATATATATATATATATATATATATATATATATATATATATATATATATATATATAAACTGATATAGAGGAACATTTACTGCCGCCCGTGCACGCACAGATAAATATTTGACCTCTTAGCATAGGTATAAATTTTAGAAAATTCATTGTATGTTTTTATAAGCCTCAGATATATACGTTGAAGTATCTTCCAATTCTCGCGCACACACACATACACAAACGCACACACACACACACACACACACATATATATATATATGTCTGTGTGTACGTCCCTCAGCAGGAACAAACGCGTAAGGAGCGGTTTCCATTAATTGGATAATAGATAAACAAGGGAGAAGGCAAATCTCCGTTCCATTTTCGCAGTATTTGATTTGTTTTCGTGCTTTTTCGCGTCCTTTGTTATTTGGGATTCGTTGTTTCTGAGAAGATTAACGCCATATTAGCTTAACACGTTTTTGCCAATTCCACCGTTTTTTCATGGCAGTGAAATGTGAGAAATAGAGGAACGTCTTTTATTGAAATTAGTCACCTGTCTACATACAGCCGTAGATAGAAACACATTTTGCTAAATATCTGACGACAGAATTATTTGCGTATGTTGATGCCTATTTAAAGATGAAGAAAGGCATCACAGTTTGTTGTTCCACAGTCTGCTGCACAAACTCACAGAAGAACTAACTTAGAGCAAAAGGAATGTGGTCCTACAGAAGGATATTAAGTATAAAAAGGACACAACATCTGAACGACGACAAAGTTTTAGAAAAAATTGAAACAAAAAAACATGCTTATATTAACATCAGAAAGAGAAATTTCTAGGGTACATAATGAGGAAAGAGGGATTGGAAAATTTGATACTCACAAGACAGCTTGAAGTCAAGATGGACAGAGAAAACAGCTTATTTACTATCTAGCGTGTTTGAGTAAATGGATGGTGGAACAAGGTTTGGGAGAGATAATATGAATAAAACTTTTTTTAAGAGCTACAAAGGACAGGGAAATGTGGAGAACCATGATCGCCAACGTCTTGAAATGAATGACACGGCATATTCGGATCGGATTAAGACGTAGATTAGTTAATATAAATTTCACGGTTTAACATAACAGAGATCACAACTTAAAGAGGTCTACCCACTAAATCATCATCATTCGACCGTAGACGGGATCAATGAAGAAACGCGAACGATCCTTCCATTAGCTGTCTCGTATGTGCTATCCGTGGGCGACATACAGTTTTGTAGTCAGAGTTAATTTCTCTTAGACCGGTTGCCACTCTCTTCTGCTATTTGCTGGAGGGAGGAGATTCATACCTTTGCCAAGGGTAAGTGAATGGATCCAACTGGAACTCGAACACGGCTCTCCGATTCTACAATCCAAACCGCTATCAAACCGTGCCTCCTAAATATAAAGACTGCAATAATTAGAAATGATGACGGATTAAACAAAGCAAACATTAATGGCTAAATTACTTTCTTTCCGATTCGCGTAGGAAAATAATACGAGCAGATATAGACATCGGAATGACCCTGACGAGAGATGTGCATTTCTTAGGTAGTTGAAAATCTCTTAATCACTATGCATTCCACATGGCCTAAATGAGAGAATACACTAGGTTTGAGGTAATTTTTCTCTATGTTGTGCACCGTTAGGATGTCAATAATCCTGTCTCTCCATAACCTCCGAGATCCGTTTTATATTTTTAGCTTTTTTTTTTTAGTTTTTTTTTTATTATGCCTCCCACTTCTTGTACTGCCGTCGATTTATAAAAGCTTGCCTCTCTTTATTTCCTTGCCTCTGATATATCCTGTGAGTGTCAAATTCTCCAAATACTCTTTCCTCATTTTATGCCGCAGAAATTTCAACTGTTTGATTCTTATTGTAGGTATAATCATTTTTTTTTCCAATTTTCTTAAAACTTCCTTGTTACTCACATGCTTAGTCTATGGTTGTCGCAGAATCCTTCTGTGGAACCAGACTACTACATACTTATCATGGCAAGAGAAATCAAACTCATTGAGAGGAATCAGTCATTCTAAGACAGACACAGTTGTTTGTGTGTGTGTGTTTTTGTCTTATTAAGCTTAATTGAGTTTGGAACAAGGTTGGATTATCTAAGTATCCCATGAAGAACTAACCCACTATATTATCGAATTGAACTACGAGACTGTCTGATCTAAGTACAAGCATTATTTTTGTTCCTGTTTCCCGTAACACTTCCACTCTATGTACATGTTCCTTCCATAGTGTTCACAACATTCTTATGTAGAAGCCTATCTCTTTTACCTCACGAGTACCGAGTTCGAATTCCAGTCGAATATTTTACATTCACATACATGCTTATACCCGTGGTAAAGGTATGAATCTTCGTCTTCTCCCTCCAGCTATGGGTAAATAGCAAGACAGAGTGGGTTCTATAGCATTGGATGGCAACTAGTCTACCACAGAAAGAAATGACAACCTATTGCAGGAAAAGGTCTGCATAGTCAGTCATGTATCGAAAAATACATGATCGCCTACGCGTGTATCACGCATGGCATATATCTAAATGATATTCATTTGTGAGGACATTGTTCAGCATTCACGGACACTTAAGAGAATGAATATTACATAGCAGTCCAACTTTCTATTCTTTCTTTCTAATGAAATTATCCTGTTTCTTAAGAATTTGTTTAGCTTTTGGAAAACTTTTTTCGCTATATCAATGCACACTCTGATTTTTCTCTCCTATTTCCCTCGTCTCTCATAAATTTAAGTTAAACTTATGTACTAGCTTGATTTTGAGGTTTGATGCGTAGCCATATCAAATTCACACTGTCAGAGAATTAGTCTGCGAGATGAATTTGCTAACAATCGGAAAATATCTTTAATTAATGTCATTTCAGATTTTATAATTATGGATTATTTTATTTTAATATTTGTGTAAATGGATGGGAGTAGTGGGGCTAAGAGGTATAGTAAATTTACAAACATTACTTTTAGTTATAAACAACAAGATGTTGTTGAGAACTATGATCTCCTGATTAAGGGACATGGCACAAAAAAAAAAAAACGTATTTATTTATAGTCTTTTTTGTTTCTTTTTCTTTTTTCTTATAATTTCATTGTTTTAATTCTTCTTTTCTGCTTACAGTTGAACTTTCTTTTTTATTAGAATTTTTGCCAGTTTTTTTAGGTTTGAATTCATTTTAAATATGTTTGTTCTTTACGTCATTCATTTAAAAATATTATCTGTTTGTTTGGAATTAATCTTTTTTTCTTGAAATTTTTTTTTCAAAGATTATGTAATCTCGATTATTTTCGTTCTTTCTTTATTGCCTTTGCTTTCCCTCTCTACTATTTTCTTTCTTTCATGCATTTTTTTATTTACTTCTTTCTTCCTTCATTCCTTTCTTTTTTTTTACACCTTTCTTTTTTCTGTTTCTTTTCTTTTTTATGCTTTTCTTTTCTTTTATGTCTCCCAGTTTCTTCTGTCTTTACTTCACACCTTTCTTTTTTGTTTCTTTTTTTCTGTTTTTCCTTTCTTTTAGGTCTTCCCTTTCTGTCTTTTTTATGTCTTTCTTTCATTCTTTTTATTTTTATTTTACATCTTTCCTCTATGTCTTTTGTGCATCTTTTCTTTTTTCGTTTTTTTCTCTTTCTAACTTTTCCTTTAATATATCTCTTTTCTTCCCTTATGTTGTTCTTTCTTTCTTTCTTTCTTTCTTTCTTTCATCCTTTCTCTCTTTTATGTCTTTCGTTCATTGTTTTTTTTCTTTTGTTCTCGTTTCTTTCTTTCTAGAATGTCTATTTTATTTTCTTCTATTTTTGTTTGTTTGTTTTTATTTATTTCTTTTACATTTTTTCGTTCTTTCTTTCTTTTTTCATAGATTATCTATTCTTTTTTTTTTACTTTCCAATTCAATTTTCCTTTTCCTGTTTTTTCCACTTTTTCTTTCCACTTCAAATCTTATATCATTTTTCTTTCTTTCTTTCTTTCTTTCTTTCTTTCTTTCTTTCTTTCTTTTATTTAATATTTGTATCTTCAATTCTAGACTTTTTACCTACATGAAATACTGTTTTACTTTCTTTGTTTCCTAAACCCCCTTTGACATTTCATATTCCAATGTGTCACTCAGTCGAACCCCCGTGTCTCTTAAATTTATCTGTTTGCAACTAACAACGACTGATTATTTAATACCTCGGAAATCTTCGATTCCTCTTGGTTTCCCGCTTTTTCCCAGTCACTCAGTCACGTGTTCTACAGCATCGATGCAACGTCTGTCTGTGATTCAGTAATTCGTTTAGCGGTCTTCCCCGATCCGAATCAATAATCTACACATGGCTTGTCTGCTTAACAGCGGGGTTTTGTTTCCACGTGTTTCGCGTAGAACACCATTCATGGCGCCAGGCCGATTTAGCTGATACCAATCTTTGGTTAAATACTCATAACGCGAAAACATTAAGGGATTAATCGATCGAAGCGCTTTACATCAGTTAAAGTAGACGACAAAGCGGTGATATATTTGAGGTTTGATTTAGAGACAGGGGAGTAAAGATAATGATTTGAAATCGATTTCAGTAAGAAGGAAAAAGGATTTGAAATAATGTAATACATTCTATGATTCTTTTTTGGGAGCTGTCCAATTTTTGTGATATTTATAATTTTTGTTAGGAATATGTATTTTGTTCGGAATATGTATTTTGTTAGGAATATGTATTTTGTTTGGAATATGTAGTTCGGTAGGAAGTCCAGATAAGATTCGAGTCTATAAAGTTGCTGGGTTCTTTGGAGATAAAATGACTGCGTTATTTTCGATCATAAACTATTAATATTTAAAGAAATCGGAATATGTGCTGGGTCTTTGATAATTCAAGTCATTACCGTGTGTTTCAGAGTTTAATGAGAGTTTTTATGCTCATTTTTCATGAAAAATAGTCGGTTGCAATATACACAGGTATTTATTTCTATAGGGGTTAAAATGTATCCTGCAAAATTTTAAGAGTTGCACTACACATAAAATCGGCTTATACGTGAGTATATACGGTCATATGAATAACTTCCTTTTATGTCGAGTCACCAATTTCATGAAGGAAAAACTATAGATTACTTCACTGGAAACAATGAAAGAAAGAAGGAATTGTATCAAGGATGGTGTTTCATCGGAAGAAAAAAAATTCGTAAACAAAATTTTTATAGGAGGGTAATTTTACGCGGTTAGTTTTTCTGCTTTTATTCTGAATGGGCTACCCGTCACATACCCACCATTACGTCGGGTATCTGAAAGGAAGGCGCAAGAAGCCTTTAAGTCTCTCGTAATAAGATTGGAAATTCCAAAACACAAAATCCACCCGAAGAAGGCAGAACGTTTACACGACGGAAAATATGTAGAATAAAAGACATAAATGCAATTACTCGAACCAACTTCATTCACTTATTAAAATCCATCGTCCAAGAAAATTCACATAAGAATAATAATGTTTTTGGTGTCTTCTTGTATAATATTTGCTTATAAATTGTAGCAGGCTGCTGTTCAGTTCATCTACGTAAATTTTGTATTTTTTTTTCATCTAGTTTATTTATTTGTACTTTCTCTCGTTTGGCTAGGGGTTCTGTCATCATTTTTTATCCTCCTAATCGTAAAACTGTCGACGCCTCGGGCGCAGCAAATTCAGTTTTTTTCCTTTTGCCGCCAAGAGCCAGTCTTTCAAAATCGATTTGACGTGTTTAGCACCAGAAAAATTTTTAGCGACTAGGATTTTTCCTCTTAAGACGCCGACATTTTTTAATACAGTACTCCAGTGATAAATATATTTTTTCTTTTTGCTATCTTTCATTCATTCAGTTGTTCATTCCTTCACTGAAGGAATCAGTCTTTCTTTACAGTATGTTTTATTTACTTAAGAACATTTTTTTTTTATTCCAGTTCATTATTTTTGGTTTTTGTAATTTCTTTATTTTTGTTATCGTTCTGCATTTTTTGTTCGTCATATTTTTCGTTTTTTTATTTCCTTTTGCTTTTTAAAAAATTTTTTTTCCTGACTTTTTTCATTTTCGAATTTTCGTTTTTGTCGATTCCTCTTATTTCTCTTTTCTTTATCCATCTATTTTTTGTTTTTATTTTGTAATCCTTTTTTCTTTCTTTTAACGAATTTTTCTTTTTCCAATCAATTTCTATTTTTTTTATTTCATATATTTGCTACATTTTCCCTCGTATTTTATTTTTTTATTTCATTCTCCATGATTTCTTTAGCCAAACATTTTTAGCGTTCAATTTAAAAAAAGATTATATTTCGCTAATTAATTCATTAATTAAGTTTTGGTAATTTTCCATTCCGATTTTTTCCTTCATTTTTCATTGTTAATTATTTTTTTCAATTTCTCGCATTTTCCATCGACAACTACAGTTTCGTTGTAACTTTTGTTTCGCCTGCTTTTTTCATTTAATTTTTTCTTCTTTTTCATTTAATCTTTTCTTCTTTTTCATTTAATTTTTTTTCTTCCATTGGTTTTCTCTCACTTTCGGGTTCGTACGAACTATTATTTGCCGTCTGCTGCAAACACATTGGCTCGATGCATGTAGTAAATCTTGATGCATTGATAAATGACAATAATTCATAAGTCTGCTGTCACCACCATAATTCCACTATCACGAGATTAAAAACAACAGCAAATCCACCAAGCGCAAATAGCAACAACATAACTGATGACAAAATAAAATGTACCAACTTATACTTAGGATCAAATAAGCAGTAGGACCATCTACAGAGAGATCTAATTATAGCTAATCTTGTTTCTGATTAAGTGATTGTATTTGATTTAGGATAATCAAAGAAAAATAAATCATCTCACGATTTTGTTCCTATGGACGGAGTAACTTTTCTTACAATAGTGTGTCTTTCGCAAGATGTCTAATGATATTTATTCCGCTTATACACAGAAATGTGGCACAAGGCCAAAATGGGGAAAAGGATGGTCTCCTTCTGTCTTATCGTTAAACTTAGCTAGCCACAAACACTAACGCAAACATACAGCAATATTCCTTACACCAAAACAACACATTCTCACTTACCATTCTTTGTTCATTCACCATAATACCTTTGAATCTCCATGAACTCCTAACTAGTCACCAATATGTACAATTCATTGTCTGTGGAGGGAGGGAAATAAAACAACAATTTAGAAATTAACCTCAATGAATATTTATAATATGAAAACAAAACTATTTACAAGAAACCAAACTAAATAAAGTTAGTACTATCTCCCCCACCCAATCCTTAAAAGCAGCAGAAACATCAATTAACAGGACGAAATCAATGCGGGGCTCTGATACTATAAAACATTCAATCATTCCTTCGCAAGATATCTAATTTAACAAATGAATGGTAAATGTCGTATTAATTTGGGCGATATGAACGCTAGAGAATATTTGCATAATTTTAATGATTATTTTCACTTTAATTGAATAAAAAATTACAAAAAAATATATTATAATTCTATTAGATGATAAAGTAAATAAAAAGGGAAATAAAACAAATTTTTGATTTCCTTATTTTATATTTTTTAAGCCATTTGTTATTCATTGAAGCATTCCATACTAAAAAAAATCACCATATTTGTCCCTTTTTCTTTTTAAAGTTACGCCTACAGACATGTTACAGTTTTTGGCTTGTTCGTCCAATTTTATTTATAGACAATTACTACAGTAAATTACGTAATCTTATAAATCTTAGTAAATAGAAACGACATGAATGAGTTGTCAGTCTTTTTTTAAGACTGAAATCATGCATAAATAATGGTATCATTTGATAATATATACTTGATGATATCTACTGATCTTCAATGAAAAAAATGCTGTTTACGTGTTAAACAACGAATCTTATGATTTCGGGCAGTGCAGAAAATGTCAACATTTAATATGTATGTTTTGCATCGAAAATAATAAAAGATCCAGTGCAGCTGAATTGTCGTGAAAATAGAGCTTCCGAGATAAAATTATTATTTTGCATTATAATTTAACGTCAGGTTCCCACTCCTCTCGGCCTCTTTAAATAGGAGTAGTAGTTTATCCCTTGTTTCCTGTTTAGGGTTGGGTTTCCGGTTCCTTCTACAGTCGATATCATCCATATACTCTTATCCCTGATCGTTTCCTACCTTAGTATAAGTCCACACAGCAATCCTCTACTTTGAATGGTCCTTGGGTCTTGTATATTAGTAAAAAAAGAAAGAAGCTGTAATTATTATTATATTTTTTTTTAATAATTCAATGCATTTAGATATTCATTCCAGATGTCTACTCCTTGTCTCTGTGGAATTCTCAAATCCCGAATACCGTCCCCAATATCCTTGCAGACCTCAGCAATATCGTTGTCTGGATATTTTGACGTTCGTCTTGAGTTTCTATTTCTTTCAATGTCGCCTGCAGCGAAGTTGAGACGGTTTTATGTGTGTCAATTATGATCGGAACGTTTGAAAATTTTATGTTAGACTGCTCCTTCCCGGACGGAATCCTGGAATTTCATGGGGTCGGGGTGTCGATCTTCGCTCTGTGTCTCAACAATCTTGGTCACTTAATTCTTATTCTTCATATCTATTTGATATGGTTTTGATGCTTAGAATTTTGCGTTCAGTCTGGAATTCAATCTCACCGAATATTCTGTTTAATTTTAAGATAGATTATGGGGACTTAAACGTCTTCTCGTTCAGAAATATCAAACTCCAGTCGGCATACAGTCACTTTAACACATCAATAATTAAAAATGGCACCAAAAGAATGCAGCTTGTAGGTCTGGTCGGGCACCATTCTTCTTCGATCTCTGTGGACTGCGGCTACAGAATCACAACCAAAGCACTGCACAAGATACCATAAATTACATCATTTGAAGACTTCCAACAGTAAAACTAAATTGTATATCATATGTAACTCGAAGAGAAAATAAAGGCAATCAAAATGTTGACATTCTGAAGCAATTAAAAAAGTTTAGGAAGAAACCCCCCTCCAACCATCTTCAATACTGGATTGACCGATAACAATTAGTGGACTTGATAGACCTATTTTCTTGAAACAATGTTTTAAGAGAAAGATTTATGAAAATTCAACTGTTACTTTTTTTCAAAACACTCCGAAGAAGGAATATTTCTTTTCATTATTTGGATCCAGTGACAAAATATCTTTTAACATTTGTGTTTTTCATTTTATTATTCTTAGAGTATAATTTTAGTATTCTCTGAAATTCTCTTTCTTTTTGGTGCCATTTTGGTCTCTTCGTGTCTCGATTTATGGTTTCTTTTATATGATTCCAAGTGTGCAACTGATCCTTGTTTTCTTTGCAGAGATTTCTGTAAGCACCTCTGAGGGCATTATGAGAACTACATTTATTGTTTCATAGCCTGATAATTTATCAGTTCCTATGTAATATTTTATGATTTTGTTACTCGACTGGTTGGAGTAATATAGTTTTAATATCCAATTCAATAAATTTTCACAGGCGACTTGAATTGTATGTTATATTTGATTACCCCAAATATTATGCTTGATAATTTTTGATCACTTGAGACTTATTTTTATGTACAGATCTTTTGTTTGTTTATGTCTGAACGAATCTCGCTTGATTAATTCTTAATAAACAACTCACGGCAGTCAATCGTGATTGTCGTCCTGGGTATGATGATAAACTACATTCGCGTCCAGGGTAAGACGATAAACTGCATCCAACAGCAAAGCCTTTGATCAGGAGGTTTTGAGGAGCGTGGAACAACCTCTTAATTGCTGGCGTTCACAGGTCCACCCTGACACGAGGTGGTAGCACCTGTTAGGGTCCCAGCTATGGGCAAACCCTGAAACTGAGCTAAAAAGCATTATAAAAGTGTAAAAATAGGTTTTAATACCAGAAATACTTTGTAAAAAATTATTACCAGAAATAAATTTTTGAAGAAAAATAAAACTATTGCCAGCAATATATTTTTTTGAAGAAAAAAATATTACCAGCAATACGTTTTTGAAAATAATATAACCAGCTATACATTTTGAGGGAAAAAATATTACCAGAAATAGATTTTTGACAAAACAAAATATTAAAAGGAAAAACAATGTTGTCGGCATTAAATAGCATATTGGGGTTGATATGCCTTTAAACAAACCAAACCAAACCAATCAATCGTGTTTGTTTATGAAATTCATTTAAGCGAGTTTTATGTATTCACTTATATTTTCTAATTGAATTAACGTAGGAACTATGATGGCATTGTGAAGAATTGAAGAAAAAAGTGAACGTCGAAATAAATAATGTAATTCGCAAAGCGAACGATCGCGAAAATCATCAGTCAGAAAACAAATGAAACACTTAGAAATTTTAAAAATAGTAAAACGATGAAAGGAATAAAACTGTTGTAATCATTTTTGATAGCAATGACTGTAAAAGCACCTCCTCACCAAATTTATAAACAAATCATACAGATGTACATCCTTGTGCAAATTAATTGAAACAATCGCTTCAGTTTCCTTTTTTACACCTTGCAGTCAATTTTAGAACCACTGATTTGGCAAAATGTAATCGATTTCTATTTTTTTCTCAGATTAGGTCATTTGCCAGTGGTGCGCAGTAATATGAATCTATTTTCGGGGTGTAGAGTTAAATTTGTTTGGCTTTAAAAAAAATTGCATCCTCCAGGATTGCATCTGATTTTTATCACAGCCATATACTATTGTCTCGACTGTCGATTAGTTGTCCTATGGCCTTTGTCTGCGATTGACATTACTCCAAGGAAGTGTACGAAAATTGTAACGCTACACGAGAACACACGCAAACTTTAACAATGAGCAAATCAAAATACTATAGACTAGCCCGGAAACTCTCCTGATTTAAATCCAATCGAGAATCTGTGGTGAATCTGCAAGGAAAGCCCTCGAATGATGGTCATAGGAAGCAATGACATGTTCACTGAGACATGTTTTATTGGAAAAATACGAAAATAAAATAAATAATAATGGAATTATTCGTTTTGTTTCAATGAATTTGCCCAAGGGTGTATGATTGGATTTCTTCGTAACAAATAAAATAGAACATTCTCAGTCTCATCCGCTATATTTTTTTGTTTCTTGTCTTGAAGATGTCTTGATAGTTACTCGAAATCTACTTGATGGAGGATTCATTTAACATTTTTCGCGTTTTCATTCTACATGTTAAAATGAATCTGAACAATAGATTGTACTTGGATTTTTTTTATATATATTTAGATATGTGTTGATGTATAGGTGGTTGTATCTCAGCATGTCCATCTCTATGTTTTCCTACATGAAACGACGGAAGTATTAAACTATATTCGTTGGTCTTTAAGCACATTGGAATAAAAGAAAAATTACAACAAACCTTCTCATATCTATCTATCTATCTATATATCTATCTATGTCTCTCTCTCTCTCTATATATATATATATATATATATATATATAACGTGTGTAGAAATGTACTCTTATTTATGGGATAAAGTGCTCAATATCAGAGATAGAGGGTGTGGAAATATAAAAGTGAACATTGAAG
>CAHIKZ030001302.1:5000-152500 GCA_903632075.3 Acanthosepion pharaonis | reverse complement strand
TAACAGGTTTGGATATACTTTTAGCAGTACACTCACACTCACTCACACATCTTGTACATGTAGATTTTTTTTTGATTTTTTTCTCTTTCTTCTGTGTTCTTACTCTTTCTTTCTCTTATTCTCCTATTCATTTATTTTTTACATTCTGCCTTCGTATTGGTACGGTTTTTCTTTTCGCCTTACTCATAACTTGGCTCTCTTTCTGTTTGTGTGTGTATCTCTCTCTCTGTCTCTCTCTGTTTCTGTCTCTCTTTCTCTGTGTCTGTCTGTCTCTTTCTCTCTCTCTCTCTCTATATATATATATATATCAATGCAAAATATATGTGTATATATATATATATATATATATATATATATATATATATATATATATATATATATATATAAAATATATATTTGTAATAATTACCTTTGTTTGCATTTTTAAAAAGTCATAAATAGGTGTATATTTAGATATAGGAAGTTATATATATATTAAATTATGATTGTCTGTCTTTTGCAAGGTTTCACCGTCCCTAACACATATTTCCCATTCAAATGTCTCTAAGTTGTAACGGAGTTCAGAGCAGCATTAGATCTTAACGTTTAATCCAACTTAATTTCAATAAAAACAAAATAAATTAATAAAAAACATATGTATTTTAATATAGATTAAATTTTAAATTTCAATTTGGTAATTTTTAATGTTATAGTATAATTTAATATTTATTAGTTAGAATGAATTCTATTTTAGTCTAACCCTAACATTAAAGCATTAAATAATTATTATAACTTAAGTTCGCTGTCATGTTTTTTGAATTTTCTTATACTTGTATTTTGATTGGTCGTTCCAGCTTATTCAGCACCTTTTCCCCTAACGAGGGGGGTTTGATTGATTTGAACCTTTTTAAAACTCTTTATTCTACATTCAACACCATCACTTGATAAGATGCCAGAAAAAGACTATTTTTGCAGTGATTTTATAACATTTTCATCTCATAATTTTCGAATAATTGATTATATTTGCTCTACTATTTATTGAGCACTCTTTTTAAGAATAGTATTTGTTGGTTATTAGAATATATTAGGTATCATATATATATATATATATATATATATATATATATATATATATATATATATATATATAGTCCAATCATGTCCTCAGGGCCAAAGCGAGTCACAGTAAACATTTTTCCCATTGTGTGTGTGTGTGTGTATATATATATATATATATATATATATATATATATATATATATATATATATATATACTTGTCTCTATGTGTGTGTGAGTGCATTTTATTCTCATAAAAGAAATTGCTGAATTATGTTTCGTTCAAATATCTGTAATTCTTATTTGCATTTGTCATTTTGCAAAAAAATAGATTATTGCCTTTGGTTGTTTTGAAAATAAACAAAACTGGCTGCATTTTCAGCTTTTTCAATTAAAAGCTTTTGGTTAAAGGCGGAAAAAATCAGTAAATTCTGTTCTGCATAATTTTTTACCCGTTTGTTAGACTTTATTCCAGAAATTTCTTTTACTTGTTTTTAATTATTGACTATTATTGACTGGCGACAATATAGATTTTTATAGCCAATAATCAATAGATCGGGTTCTGTTAATTTGAACAAAGAGATCGATAAACAAAACTGACATTCTTTAGAGGCTGACTGCTCAAAAACATACTAATATATAGTTATATATATATATATATATATATATATATATATATATATATATGCACTCTCACACGTACACCAGCACACACAGAAATATACACATTCATGCACAAACGGTCAGAATACACATACAAAACAAGCAGTTCCACACACAAACACGCACATTATATATATATATATATATATATATATATATATATATATATATATATATATATATATATATATATAGATAGATATAGATATAGATATACCGTAATTCCCCATCTATAATACGCCTTCATCCATAATACGCACCCATAAAATTGTGCTAGAAATATGAGACAATGCTTCTACTCACGCATAAGACGCACTCTTTTGTTTGGTAATAAAACCCTATAAATTGTATATCATCAATTTCATTAAAATGTTTTTAAACAGAATAATATTATTCTAATTTAGTTTTAAGATAATTCCTATTTTATTTTACATTTGTAAGTATTTTTAGCTACATGTGATTACTTGATATCATTCTGGGATCTCAATCCCCGAATGTTAGTGTCAAATTGTATGTTTGTGGTGAATAGTCATTTCACAACTGAAATCGACCTATGTAACGGCAATTTTCAAAAGATATTTTGTAGCTGGGCATAATACGCACCCCTAATTTTTATTTTATTTTTCAGAAAAAAAAATGCTTATTATTCATGGGGAATGACGGTATATAAAATAATGAATTTGTTGGTATTGATTATAAAAATGTATCTCTTTAAATTTTGCACTGCATTCATAGATTAAAAAATATATTGTTTAGAGGTGAATAAATAATTAAAGAAAATTCATACTATTCTTCAAATTTTAGTTGAATAATTTGATAGTGTAAACTTTTACATAAGAAGGCAATGCTGAATATCTATTGAATAGTCACGCAAATTTGAGTAAATGAACAGACTTTATTGTGAAACACCGTTTCCCTATGTTTCCCATGAAAGCGCACAGACACATGTACATCGAGAGATAGAAAGAAAGATACAGAGACAGAGAGAGATAGTGAGGTAAACAATATTGGAGCTACAGAATCCTTTCTTTTCAGTCATAACATATCATCTACGCATCCTTGTGGGTGATGGATTACGTTCAACTTTACATCCGCTTTCCCACAGATGCAACGTTGCAAGCTGATTGTTACCCTATTGCTATTTTCATGGGAAATGCTCTGCCAAGTTACATTATTTCTACCAGTTCAGGCATTTACAACCAAAACCCTCTCTGACACAGTGGGCAACTAACCGTATTACCTTCGTATTCCTTTAGTAAGAAAAGATTCCATTCCGAAATCTTCTTGGCTAGAAACGCAACTTTTGAAACAGACCCCACCAAGGATAAGCTTCCCCGACAAGAACAAACCTAACCTCTTCAAGTCAACCATAATATATCTTACATATCATCATAAGATAAAATTATTACACCGACAAAGCAAATCCATTCATCAAACCTTGTGTTACTCTTTTGCAATTTATTGGGGAAACATTAGTGTGAAATATACAAAGAGGGGGAAATTTGAAGGCCAAGTCAATATATTTTTGAGGCCTCAATGTAAAAAAAAAAAAAAAAATGTGAGGATTATTGTTTTCTTTTTTGCCTGATGTCGAAATATTTCGGTATGAAAGAGTGTTGTGGCATGAAATATATTTTCTCTTAAGAATAATATTGTAAAGAAAGAAAGGAAAAAAAAAAGATATGAAAGAAAGTTGGAAATGAAAAATGAAAGATAGAAAAAAAAAAACGACAAATTTATGACATCCTTTGCGTTAAAGAATATATAAAATATGAAGAACGAGAAGGAGATGGAAAGATAAAAACGAAACAAGTATCAAGAAAGAAAAAGCCAAAAAAAGGAAAGAAATCGAAAAACAAGCCAAAAAAATATTCGATAAAAAACAAAAAAATTCAAAAACCCTTCACAACATTAAAAATATAAACAATACAAAAAGCTCTCCGAACAGCAAAGAGGGTGGAAAAGTGTCACTTTAAGGTGAGACTTTTCCCGTTTAGCAATATCTTATGTCGCTTACAAGGCTTTATTCTTTTCATTATCATCTTCTTTTCTAATCGTTACCCATTATCTGTATTTTACCATGATACTTGCCCCGGGGATATTAAACACGCACTGACCACTACTCAATAATTTTCTGTCTCACTAGGCAGATACACACACACTGGTGAATGTCACTCACGCATACATATGTTCAAGAAAGATATTCACTGCATTTATATGCAGTGTTTAGTAGCATTCATATACGCAAATTTTGTTAATCGGATAGATGTGCAAATTAATAAAATAAATCACAACAAAACGCAGTGCATTCAGAAAGAAAAGGAAGTAATATTAGTTTATAAATGACACATTATTTAAATGACACATTATTTAAATGACACATTATTTAAATGACACATTATTTCAATGATTGAAACGTCCCTGCGAAGAAGCATTTACTTATGATCCTACAATTATTATAAATTTAAATACAATTATAATTATCGAGCAATCATCACACATGCAGAGACAAACGTAAGACCCGGAATGAGCATGTAATTTCCAACGAGGCAGCTATTTTGTGAAGTAGACTCGCTGAACACTACAGTCTTGAACTTTTCAAGTAAAACTCTAATAGTTATCTATCTTCCCTACCCTAATAATTAATTTAACAATAGTTACCTATCTTCCCTACCCTAATAATTGATTTAATAATAATTATCTAACTTCCCTACCCTAATATATAATTTAATAAAAGTTATCTATCTTCATTACCCTAATAATTTTTACTTTCAAAAACATTCACTTTTCCTCATATCCCTTCCCATTTATTATATCCATTTTAACAGTAGCATTCTATCTGAGTGGCTCTTGAGCCTTGTTTCGTTGATTTTTATTATATAACACGCAAATACGCACACATAGATATGGGACTGAATATAATACTAATTATTTAACTGATAAAATGGCGTTTTCTTTTTATTGATAATGCTTCCATTATTTTTAGACATTTTTACATGTGGATGAGGCTATTGGGTTTGCATGATCAACGGCTATGTTGCAGATGGAGTTTCGTAGGTCTCCATGTGTATTTAAATGAGACTTGAGCTATCTATACAATTTCAAAATTTAATTTCAGTAAATGGAGTACATATTTTCCAGTGACGTATTTAATTTTCCTTTTTGCATTTACCAACATTAGACTGATATTATCTAATATTCGTTCAATGGATTAGACGTGTAATCATTAGATGCGTTCTGGAATCATAATGTATGATGTTCATAATATCGGAGAGACCTATACAAATGTATAAGGATGGATATTTATGATTCAGAGACTACGAGATAGACAAGAGATCTATTTTCATTTCGAGAAAAAAACTATAATTATTTACGCAAGATATTGGAGTAATTCATTATATATACATCGGGGGTAATCCGCCTGCATACGGATAGAAAACGAAATGAAAATTTAAAAAAAAATAGACAAGGTGTGTAAGACAAAGATGCTTCTATTCAGCGGACATGTTTCATCCAATACTATAAGTTTTACCAAGCTTGCTTAATGGTAGGCACAATCATAGCAACATAGGAAACGCAGATGTTACCTGCAGAAACTCTTCGGTAAGGTAATAAGGGAAAGCGGGAAGAAAGGACTAAACATCACTTGTAAGAAAATTATTTTATTGTTGTGAAGAAGAATAGCCCAAGGTATGTCCTACAAAGTGGAGATGTGAAAATCAAGCATTTACACAAATTTAAGTATTTGGGGAAGTGTTTTAACAAAAGGCGGAAAATGTGACAGGGAAATTTGAAGGTGCCATGTAATAGCAAAATATAACTTCTAAAAATTAGTAAAATATTAAAAAACAGGAAGATTTCGTTAGAAAATAATGTCGAAGCGCTATCAGTTTCACTATAAGGCAGTCAATCCTGTAAAATTTTCGAGCAGATGAAGAGGCAACTGAGATATATTTCTAGAAAAGAATTCGGAAAATGCCGCTGAGGGAATATAAATCAGGGACGAATTCAGGAAAATGAAAAAAAATATAGGACATTGAAGTTAAAAATCATAAAGTCTTTTTAACGATTTGGCAAGGCGCTTAGCATTGCAGTGGAAAAAGTCAGCCCAAAATGTTGATTACTATATCAAAACCATATATATATACGCATATACATATTCATATATGTACATATATATGCATATACACACACACACACTCGCACACACACACACACAAACACACTTATATATATATATATATATATATATATATATATATATATATATATATATATATACAGGATGATTGAAAAAGTAACTCCTTATTTTATGTATGATACACTCTCCATCTTGTAAGAATTATAGTTAAAAGGAATGTCCTTCATTCATAAAATAGGGAGTTCTAATCACCATATATATATATATATATATATATATATATATATATATATATATATATATATATACCCTCTCTCTCTACATATAACTAGTTTGAACTTCTGGTTTGTAGATAGTATTCAAGCAAGAAACAGACTCTCGTAATTCAGTGTTGAACTACTTCCCACAATTTATAATTACATAAACTCAGTCACGGGTTTGTGCATGTCTACTTTATCAATATAACATAAATGGCATCATGCATACATATATACATACATACATATATACATACATACATACATATATATATATATATATATATATATATATATATATATATATATATATATATATATATGTGTGTGTATATATATATATATATATATATATATTCTGTGTGTGTGTGTATTTAGGCATCAATTTTCCATTGATGCATGCTTCATTAAATAATATAGACAAGTTTTGTTTTGTTTAATATATTGAAATGTAATGGTCACTTTTGATAATGGCTTATGTAAGCCGAAAGCCTAGATAGGATAAAAAAACATTCATTTGGACTTTCGATGGTAAAGGACGGTAGATGTAAATTAAAAAAAGAAACATTAAAAAAAGAAAAAAGTCCATGGTCATCTAGTAAAACACTTGTACCTACTAAAATGACGCACAAGCCCGCGCGCGGACACACATACACACACATATACACTCATATATATATATATATATATATATATATATATATATATATATATATATTCTTATGTGTATTAAAAGCATTCGCTTATCTTTCAATATTTCAGTATTACTGCAAAAGCGTGCGTGCAAAATGTGGCGTGTCTCCGTGTCTGCGTGCCCATCAACAGCGAACGATCATCCCATTTGTTCCCTACCCGTATTTGTTTGATCTACCCCTTGGCCTGACCAACCTTCACCTCAAGCCTAATCCAGACCCACTTTTTCTCCTACATATTCCTTTCACTTTTTTTCTTTTTGTCTTTTCCTTTTCTCATTCTCCTACCACACGCCCATCCTTTTTTTTTCCTGTGATGTCCATCTCTAACGATTCCTCATCCCACCGAGCAGACTCCGTCCGTCCGGCTGCCCAAACATCTCCAAACCCCAAACCTCAGCCCCTCCTTTTCTCAACCCACCCTACACCCATCCTTATTTTCTTGGTGTCTCTCCCCCCCCCCCAAAATCCACCAGATCTAGACTGCACCCTCGTCACATTTACCTTCTTGGTCATACGTTACGTACCTTACCCTCCTAAACTGCGCCCCACCCCCCTTACATTAAAAGTCTCCCCCAACTTCCTCCCATATCCACTTCCTTCGCCTCGTCATTTGCGTCGCCCTTCTCCTCCTTTGGTTTATGGTTCAAACCTTCTTCGTCCCTGGACTTTCAGACATGATTATTTTTTTTCTTTTCCCACTAATATCCACCAGACTTGACTTGCTGGCCACGCGACAACTTTCATCTTATCACTCTGACAACGGTTTCCCACTCGCCATAGTTTTCTTTTTTTTGTGCGTCTTTTTTTTTTTTTTTTTTGTTCACACACTCATTTCCTTTCATCTCTATATGTTTTGCTTTCTTAAACTCTGAAAAAGAAAGAGTGGATTTTAAAGTATATTTTTTCTTCTCTATCGTTCTACGACATTGTTTTATTTACTTCCATTTTTTTTTTCGTTACTTTTCTTTCTAAATTTGCTTTCTCTTCCTCTTCGACGTTCCGCCATTTCCATATTTTTACCCTCACGTTCTTTTACAGTTGTTCTATATTTTGCATCCTAAATATCTTCTTCTTCTTCATCTTCTTCTTCTTCTTCTCCTTCTTCCACCTCTCTTATTCTTTTCTTCGTAGTAGTATTAGTAATAATTAATAGTAGTAATTATACCTAGTCTTTCTTTTTTCTATCTCCCTCTCTTCCTTCTCCTCCCAGTTCTGTCATGCCATCCAATTTTTTTTTTCTCTCGTTCTATTTTTGTCCTTCATTTTACGTCGTCTTCATATCATTGTCCAACTCGTCTCCATTTTGCACCATTATCTTCTCATTATCATCACCCACTTTCTCTCCTTCAGCCAAGATTTATGCCCGCTCTTTCTTCTTCTTCTTCTTCTTCTTCTTCTATTCCTTCATTTCTTCATATGCCTCTTCGCCCCACCCGTTTTATTTATTCCTTTTTCATTCTAATTTTCTCAACCTTAACGACTTCTCTTGACTTCTTCACTTTCATGGCCTCCGTAAAACTTATCTCTCCTTTTATGCTTCTTTATTTATGTCTACTCTGCTCGATACTCCTTTTAACTCTTTTCTCTTACTCCTGTTAACCACTTAAAATATTCAAAAAATACTTATTCCGTTCTCTTCTACTAAACCTTTCATTATTTCACTATCGTTTCTCTTTATCACCTTATTGATCCTTATTTCTTTTTATGTCTATTTGGTTTTGTTTTATTTATTTCGGTGTTTTTACATACTTTTTATTCCTTTTCTTTAAACTGTATAGACGTTTAACTCAAATCTTAATTTAAACTATTTTATTTTAATTCAGTATTTTATTTTTTCAATGATTTTTCTTTCTCTTTCTCTTATTTCTTCGATTTGTTATATATTTTATTTTCCCTACCGTTCATGATAATTTGGGATTCTATATCTTTTACATCTTTTAGTTTCTTTTCTTTTTAGCTATTTTTCACTTGTTTTCTTTCTTTCTTAAATTTACTTTATTTTTAAATCTTTTTTTTTTCTCTCGTTTTTGCTTTCCTTGTGCTTTTGTTTTCTATTAATGGTTACATCCTTTTTCTTTCACTTTGTATATCTTATGCTTTTTTATGTGTTTTAATTTGGATCATTTGACCTTCATTTTTGCTTTTTCTTTCTTCATTTCATTCATTCATTCTGACTTTCTTTCTTTCCTTCTTTCTTTTATTTTCATAATCGTTCCTTGATTCTTTCTTGATGTATTTATGTATTTATTTATTTATTTAATTTCCCATTGATTTCTTTTCTTTTCTTTTCAATAATATTTCTTGATTTCTTTCTTTCATTTTAATATTCATTACATCCATTCATCTTTCTTTTTTCTTTCTTTTCTTTCTTTCTTTCTTTCTTTCTTTCTTTCTTTCTTTCTTTCTTTCTTTCTGTCTTTTTATTTCTTTCTCTTTTTCTTTTTCTTTCTTTCTCTACCACCTTTCTCTTTCTTTTCAATATTCTTTCTTTCTTACTTTTCTGTATTCTTTCGCTCACTCTTTTTTGTTTCCTTTCTTTCTAAGTTTCATACATTTCACCGACAGGCTTTTTTTTTCAAAATTCCTTATTTGTTGCTTGCATATTTATTTGTTTGTTCCTTTACTTCTTTTTTCTTTCTTTTTCCTTAGTTTATTTCTTTCTTTTTCTCTCTCATCTTTCTTTCTTTTTCTCTCTCATCTTTCTTTTTTTCTTTTCATTATTCTTTCATTATTTTCAGTATTTATTCTTAATTTCAACTCTTCCTTCTTTTTATCATTATTTATCTTATCGGGTAACTTAACTTCTCACATCTTATTTTGGTTAAAAAAAATCTTTGAATTTCTATTTTTCACCAAACCTAATTCGTTCATGATCAAGTTTGTCGATTCGTTCTTCATCCTTTCCTTCTTCGACCTCATTTCACTGTTTGGTTCAGTTCGCTTATTCGTTTTCCAGACCCTCTCCATTTTCATTTTCCGTCAAAAGCTTTGCACCAGTCCCTCTCCGATAATCTTTTTTTTATGCATTAAGTCGGTGTAATCGGCCGCGGCGTCTTCAAAGACACAAGTGATTGCTTTGCTCACATCATTATCCCCACTCCGTCCTCTTACACTATTCTTTTGTCTACTCCTATTCCTCTTTTTCTCGCTATCATCATCATCATCATCATCATCATCATCATCATCATCATCATCATCATCATCATCATCACAATCATCATCATCATCATCATCACAATCATTCACATACTTTTTATACTACTCCAAATACCGAACTTTTCCTCATCCAATTATTTTCTTGACTAATATCATCATCATTATTAGATTTTGGTTTCATCAGTGATTTCTTCTTATTATTATTCTTCTTCTTTATCACCAGCTACTACTACGGCTACTACTACTACTACTACTACTTCTTCTTCTTCACCAGCTTCTTCTTTTTCACCAGCTTTTTCTTCTTCTTCTTCTTTACCAGCTTCTTCTTTTTCACCAGCTTTTTCTTCTTCTTCTTCTTCTTCTTTACCAGCTTCTTCTTTTTCACCAGCTTTTTCTTCTTCTTCTTCTTTTTCACCAGCTTTTTCTTCTTCTTCTTCTTCTTTACCAGCTTCTTCTTTTTCACCAGCTTTTTCTTCTTCTTCTTCTTCTTCTTTTTTTTACCAGCTTTTCTTCTTTTCTTCTTTTTCACCAGCTTTTTTCTTCTTCTTCTTCTTCTTTACCTTCTTTTTTTTTTTCTTCTTCTTCTTCTTTACCAGCTTCTTCTTTTCACCAGCTTTTTTCTTCTTCTTCTTCTTTACCAATATTTTCTTTTCACCAGCTTTTTTCTTCTTCTTCTTCTTCTTTTACCAGCTTCTTCTTTTTCACCAGCTTTTTTCTTCTTCTTCTTCTTTACCAGCTTCTTCTTTTCACCAGCTTTTCTTCTTCTTCTTCTTTACCAGCTTCTTCTTTTCACTTCTTCTTCTTCTTCTTTACCAGCTTCTTCTTTTTCACCAGCTTTTTCTTCTTCTTCTTCTTCTTTACCAGCTTCTTCTTTTTCACCAGCTTTTTCTTCTTCTTCTTCTTTACCAGCTTCTTCTTTTTCACCAGCTTTTTCTTCTTCTTCTTCTTTACCAGCTTCTTCTTTTTCACCAGCTTTTTCTTCTTCTTCTTCTTCTTTACCAGCTTCTTCTTTTTCGCCAGCTTTTTCTTCTTCTTCTTCTTCTTTACCAGCTTCTTTTTTCACCAGCTTTTTCTTCTTCTTCTTCTTCTTCTTCACCAGCTACTACTACTACTACTACTACTACTACTACTTCTTTACCAGCTTCTTCTTTTTCACCAGCTTCTTCTTCTTCTTCTTCTTCTTAGTGGTTCTCATTCTTCTATATATATGCATTGTTAACACATTTTATTCTTTTCATCATCTTCTTTCTTTGCTTCCTCATTGCTTTATAATTCCATTCCTTTATGAGAATTATTGTCATCTTCAATCTATCATTATTTTCATTTTACAAATCAACATATTTTGCACGTCAACATGTTCATCATCAAGCCAAGCCAAGCCAAATTATCTCCCATTCCATCGTCTCAGCTTTATTACCATTGTTGATATTATCTCTCTCTTTCTTTCTCTCTCTCTCTCTCACACTCTCTTTCTCTCTCTCACTCTCTTTCTTCATTGTCCTAAAACATCCAAATGTTCAAAGACATATTCCGGTCGCGACAATGTTGATCACTTCCTGTGTAAGCTTTTTGTAAATACAATTTATTGGTATATCTTATAGGCATAATCAAAGTAATTAACCTATCGCATATTCAATCAGTAATATTTACATGTATTAAATTTCCTTAAATCTTCTTTTCTTTCTTCCAAAATTACAATAATGTTCTATTAACGGTTTCTGGTCATTATGTATGTGTGCATTCTATGCATTATGATAAAAACTTATACAGGGTACGACAGGTAAATTGTCGCCATTTTATATTTTTAATTTCCCGCATGTGCATTGTTTGGCTTGGTGTGTTTTGTTTTGTTTTACGGCATATCAACCTCAATGGGTTGTTTCATACCGACAGGATTTTTATTGCTGGTAATATTTTTTTTCAAAAATATATTGCTGGCATAATTTTTTTCTCAAAAATGTATTGCTAGTATTTTTCCAAAAATGTGTTGCTGGTATTTTTTTTCTAAAATATATTGCTGGTAATATATTTTGTCCAAAAATATATAGCTGGTAATATTTTTATCCAAAGAAGTATTGCTGTTATTAAAAACTATTTTTATAGTTTCATAGTGTTTTTCCCCTTTTGGAGGGTTAAGAATTTGCCCATAGTTGGGATCCTAACAGGTGCTACCACCACGGGTCATGGTGGACCTGGAAACTCCAGCAATTAAGAGGTGGGCAAACGCTCCTCAAAACCTCCTGATCAGAGGCCTTGCTGTCGGGTGTAGTTTATCGTCTTACCCAGGGCGTGGATGTAGTTTATCGTCTAACCCAGGATGGGTGTTGTGATTGTTTTTTATTTTGTCGACTGCACAGTATTGTAACGTTACTTGGTCAATTCACTCTTTGAAATTTGGAAACGGTATGTTGTATTGCTTTTCATTCGTACAGGAAGCTCCAATATGAACATTTCAGAGTGGTCGGCTCAAAAATCTGGGGACAATGCAAAGATAACTGACAACTGTTTTCGAGTATGACCATCATTACATGTCTTAGCTGTGCTTTAAACGGATATGGACCTTTAAACCGGACCAATTTAAAACCAATGAGACATATTGAAAGTATGAGGAACACATTGCTTTGAATAAAATGACTGGTTAAAGACATCCATTCACTTGCGTAGATTGGCAATTTGTGCATCTCTTGCAGAAAGTCTTAAAGTAATGGTTTGTTGAAATTTTACATACATGTATTTTCTTGAAATTGATGATTTATTCCGGCATTCTATATATATATATATATATATATATATATATATATATATATATATATATATATATATATATATTATAATCGTTATTTTAGTCGGTTTCAGTTGCTATACTTGTGTTTATTTTTCTTATAAAGTGGAATTAATAGCAACCAGCATAAACCGAGAAGATCTAATAAAGAAAAGAATTGTGCCTCTCGACAGGAATTCAGCCCTTTTTGCATCAGAGAAACCACTCATATATTCGTGACAATTAAACCACTGGTGAACATCGATAGAAATAAGAGATACAGGTGTGATTCATGCTGGGTTTCACAATCTTTTTTAGTACGACTTCTCGTTCTAGGCCGGTTGTTTAACAGTTGTCTATTGTAATAGTATGGTTGATTTTGTTTAGGGACTATGGGTTAGGTTAATGCCGTAATCGAAATATTTTTACGCAATTTTATGGCTTCAACTACAGATAATTTGAACATAATTTGATACTTTCAGGGCAAAGATATGTTTTTTTTTAGATATATAGTTCAGAGATGATAAAATATTTTGCTGATAATTTTACTATAAAAATATATTTTATACTTTCCTATTGAACCAACAAACAAAAAGCAAAACACTATTTTCCCATAGCTGGGACCCTGACACTTGTTACTATCTCAGTTCAGAGTGGACCTGGGAAAAACAGAAATTATGACGTGATTCCGCGCTCCTCCAAACCTCTAATCTCTAGATCAGATGTCTTCCTGCCGGATGAAGAATATCGTCATACACAGGGCTACTTTATAATAGTAATAATAATAATAATATATATATATATATATATATATATATATATATATATATATATATATATATATATATATAGGGTTAGGTAATGGGAGATAATTAGATATTAGCGTCCGTATACGCCCGTGCAGGCGTGCATATGCTGGTAAGCAAATAAATAATTACCAATGTTATCCAAGAGGTATAGACATAATAGTGCTCAATGTGATTAGACAGAGCTAAGAAATATATATTAATAAACACACATAAACCTACGATTGGTTTTCGATTCGAGTTTCGTTGGTCACCCAACTCATCAGGCGTAAGATATAGCTTATTTTTTATTTAAAAAATATACAGATGTTCATGGGATGGATGCTGATTCATAGTTTATAATTTAAATAGCAAAAAATAGTAGAAAAGCAATATGTGTGTGTGTGTGAAAAATTATATAGCTATTTATCAAGAAAGCAAAACTGATACAACAGAAAAATATTCTCTAGTATATTTTGAACTTAAAGAGGTTCTTGATAATATGTTTTTAGTTCATTTTTTCCGTTATGGAATCATTCCGGCTATATTTAAAATCTGTGTCGTTATTGTCGTGTCTTCGACAAAGGAAAACATTCAAAATCAGTAGAATGTTTTCAATGAAAATTTCGCTTCATTCTTCAATAAAATTCTACGATGTTTAGCGGATGCTGGCAACTAAATCTGTCACTGCCCTTCCCTCTTTTCATGGACACAAATTTTCTGGAATTCTCTTCAGTTTCGTAATCTCCCAATCCTCTCTCCCTCTCCCCCTCCTTCTCTGTAAAATAAGTCAGTACATCCATTGTCCCATTTCCACATCTGGCACCTACTGATTTTACCCATTTTTTTTTCTGAAATTGTTCAGTTAGATCTCACATCGGAAAGATCTCAGTCATGCGTCCTTCTCTATGCCACAAGCAGGCATGGCATCGTTTTTGAGAGAAAGTGGCCTGTCTTTCACGCGCGGCTAGCTCGTTTCCTCTTCCTTTCTCTCCTGTCTTTAGCGATAGTCGTTTCCATGTCGTTCGCATTTGATGGTGACAATTTTGATGATCTCATCGTCTCTCCAACCAAAAAATAAAGAACACTACGTTGGAGTTGGATGACCACCCCGACGACATGTTCCGCCATGTTTTATTTTAAATTCCTCACAGAAAGTACTTGGCACATTAGTTTTAAAACGCATGCGCATAGAAATGTGTTAATATATATATATATATATATATATATATATATATATATATATATATATATATATATATATATATATATATATATATATACAACAGAAGTGGCTTTTCTTTTTATATATTACTGCTAAGCACAGGCAATAATAAACAATTCTTTATTTTTATATATTTAAATTTATATAAAACTAGGCATGTTGACAGGAAATTACACTCGGACCTGTATTCAGCTAACATACATACATATATATATATATATATATATATATATATATATATATTAACACATAGATTTAATTTATGCTCTTACATACAATCCTGGTCACAATTATTAGTATCCAGTACGTAAGTTCGAATATCAACGTCAACTTCCGTAGTTTCACTCTAAGCTTACATATCACTGTAAAGCGGTCACTCTCGTAGTGATTTATAATGTTAAAATTTTATATTTCCTGTACAGTTTTAATCCATATTTTATTTGCTCGAAAGAAAGTATGCTAGATTTATACATGAATAAAATATTTAAAATATATAGTTTTTTTTTATACAAGTCATGGTCAAAATAATTACTGTACAATATATTTTATATAGCATGTATACTTTAGTATATATTAAAATTGAAACAGCTAAACATCTTCTTTACGTTGTAGTAGTTATTGTTTTGTTGTATGTCATACAGCTGGGTGCCATGAGAAATTGCTTGGTGTGCCACGTGTGGCACGTGTGCCGCATGTAGTCGAGCCCTTGTTTACAACATTGTTGACTACGAGATATTTCGAGTCTGGCATTTTCTGATACATTTTCCTCTGCAGGCGCCAACAACTCGTTTATACACAGTGAAACTTTCAGAGTGAAAGAAACGTTAAGACTTCAATGGAAGGTTTGAATCTGATTGCTTATTTTAGCTCTTATAAGAGGGCGTTTGAAGTTTGATTTGGTAATTTGCCTATAGCTGTAAAATTTTAATATCAAGTTGGATGCAGTTTTTGATTTCAAAATAAAGTTTGTTTTAGTTCTGAATTAATTTAATTTCGTATCATTTCCTTATTTTCCTAAATCGACCGCATTGTTTGGATTTATTAGTTCTATCTATCTAGCCACACATTATGTGAGGCGCACAGTTGATTTGAAGGCAAATATTGTGGCATCTTTCACCAACTTAAACACGGAAACCGTCCAGAAGAGATGCAGGAGCTTCCGCGTTTGTCTGGAAGCCGTGGATGAAGCCAATGGCGATTTTATTGAATAAATGTACTCTTTAGTATTTAAATACATTTTTCTTTTAATTTTGATAAATATATCTGTTAAAATGAGATGGCAGTGTTATTTTCATTTTTGTGTTATTTAAACGAAAATTTATCCATCGTACCCATATGTGTGCGTGTGTGGGCGTTAAAATCATTGTTTATATTTGTCTGCATTACCCAAACATTATGACGTCTTTCATGTGATGCGATTAATATTTAAGAAGGTAATTCAACAATTTTGTCAAGCATATCCGGAATTAATATTCTCATTTGCATAGAGATTATTCCTTCAAAATACCCTATATTCTGCTTAATGTAAAACTTGTGAGAATATGCATTTTAAAGACATTTCAAACTATTATAGCGATTGCTATGTTTTCACACCCACATACACTCCAAGTCAATTTATTCGCCTGCGATTGGCTAATAAATTACTACTACCTTTGTATAGGACAATTTAGCCATCGCAGTCGTTCCTTTGAATCTTTTGGTTCTAAGCATACTTATCTATTCTGTTTAGTACGAGTGTAGTGATTGGTTAATTTTTAACCAATCACATATTTTTAATGTAAGATCAGTTTTCCCACGCTTCCGTGGGAGCCTACCTTTTTTCCTTAAAAGGGGCAATTTTCGCAAGTCGCCAGTAATATCCAGTAAGATTCAGTAAGGTCCCAGCCGTCAACACAAATCCACGATCTTGCTCAACGCACACACAGAGACAGAATTTCGTAACTACAAACTTACATTTTCTCTCTGCTACTTTCGCCAAGCAAAATCAACCAGAACTTTGCCGATTCAAACCAGTTTATTTCACAACACATTTCAAGCAATTGTATTCTTCGTGTTATTCATTCTTCACTTGCAAACTTTGCTCTAACAATTATTTCGGAACATTTATCTGACAAGAAAACTTTCTTCAAACAGTTGATTACAAATCAATCTACAGTTAAAGGAAAACAACTTCCTTCTCTTTAATCTACATTGTGAACACAAAATTATTTCATGCTTGTATTTTATTCAATATATATTTGTTGGTTAACAGATTGGAGTTGTTTTTATTATAACTTGAATCCTCAACGTGGAAGTATCATTAATATAAATAGTACTAGTGCCTATATATTTGCTACCCCGCTACATTATCATTACAATTAACTTTGTTCGTAAAAAATGAAGACTTATCTGACAATAGACTGGAGTTGAAAGAAACGAAAGAAAAAAAATGATGGTTAACCGACGGCAGATATATTAACATGTTCCCTGTTTTGCCGGTAGTCAATGTTATCTTGCTGATAAAAAAAAAAAAAACGAAACGTTAATTTCTAAGACTGGATGGTTCTTCCCACTTGCCGTTAGGCAATCTTGATACATCAATTTTTATTTATCAGTTTTCTGCCATATTGCGATTTACTTAGTTGTTTCCAGGAATATAATGTACGATGTGGCAAGAAAATGCAATCTTCAAGAATATTTTCCCCCAAAAAAAACATTGCAGGAGCGAATTGATTCCAGTCAACTGAAAAGTGATTGACTCATTTTGACACGTGTTTCTTCGTTGTCTCGGACTGTCTGGAAGGAAGCGTGCACGTGGCTCTGGGTGTAGCAGACCGCATCCATCAATCATAGACTCGGAACATCAACGTCTTTTAATCTCCATTTGAACATTTTAGAGAATGACCATTTCTCACTTTGTATTTTTCTTTTATGTTGTCGTTGGTTTATTGATTTCTTTTATTTATTTCATGAGTTCCATTCTTGGAAAGAATTCTTTTTTCGTTTTTCATTTCCGATTTCTCTTTTTATATCTAAGTCTTTCGTTTTTATTCTCTTCTTTTTAATTCATTCTTTGAAAGATTTTACTTTTTTAATTCTTACATAGTTTTTCTTTTTCTTTCTTTCCTTAAAATACATTACTTTGAAATTTTCTGCTTTTCTTTAATTCCATCTTTTTATCTTTTTGCTATATTTTGATTTGCTTTCTTTTACTTCCTCCTTTTCTTTCTTTCTTTCTTTCTTTATTGCTTTCTTTCTTGCTTGCTTTCATCTTCATTTATGTCCTACTTTCTTGCTTGCTTAATTGCTCTTTTCTTTCTTTCTTTTTTTCTTTTTTCTTGTTTTCTTTCTTTCTTAATTTATTTTGATCTTGTAATTTTCTTCATTTCTAATATTCTGTCTTTCTATATTTTAAATTCCTTGCTCGTATGCTTCATTTCTTCTTATTTGTATAGTGAATATTTCTTTCTTTATTTCTTTCTTTCTTCATTGAATGAAATTATTTTTTCAAGAATTCTTATTTTTTCTTTCGTTCTTGCGTTTTCTCCTTGTTTTTCAAATCTCATTTCAAAGTTGTTTGTTTTTTCTTTTGTTATCGGAGGCTGATTTCTTTGCTTTCATTTTCTTTCTTTATTTATTTCTGTCTTACTTTTTTTTTCTTCAGTCAGATTATCGCAATCAAAGAACATCCTAAACGAAAAAGGATTTGATTTCATATCACCTTACGAAAAACAAAGCTAGCTACAAAACACAACGAAACATCGCATATTTGAATAGGTTTCCCATCATAAACTGGAATACTGTTGTATTTAACTTACTATGCTTCTACGCCTGTACAAATTGCTTTTAGAGAAATATTATTTGCAATGTTCAAGTAGAAGGCTTCATTTACTTTTACTTCCTTTTTATAGAATAAGGACTTAATTCTGTTCAACGCGATTTGACGATAATATAACATTTCCTTATCTATATAAAACCCGGTTTTGAAAACAAAATTATAAGTGATTTCCGTTGTAAAGACATCATGCGTCGGAAGCAACATCTGTCAGTTCTCTTTTCCCAATAATAAATATTTTACTGCAAAAGAAATACGATAGATTAATCAGTCATCACTGCAGCTTATGAATGGGAGTGGTGAAGTGGAGGAGAAAGACTAGATTAATTCGTCAATTCTTGTTGGACATTAGAGAAAATCATAGCAACAGAAAAGTGATTGTGGCTTTTATTGATGATCATAATCCATAACAAGTAGTAGTAGTAATATTATTAATAATTATAATGATGATAAGATTAATATCTAGCGATTATTTGAAAAAATAGCAAGCATCGATACGCGAAGGAATATCGTTAGCTATAAATTTTAGCATTTATATGTACATACACTCACAAATACACACACGCACATACATACATGTATATAATGAAATAAGGAACAGGAAAGAAATTATATAAACTGACACGCTTCTTTATTTACTTAATAAATAGGTAATCCTCCCACATTTCTAAAGCATTCCGACTTGTCCTTATTTTATAATTCCGTCCGATTTAATCCATATTCAAAATATACATATATCATATCCTTAGAAACATCATAAAGAAATACACAACGTCAGTCGACAAAAACAAGGAAATTTAATTATTTATTACAAAAAATTTAAAACCGCTAACCTTATCGCCAAAAATATAAATTCACCTTCAAAATCTGCAATACAGAGAAAAAGTATTATTTACAAATTTGCATATTTCTTAAGAAGCTATGTTCCTGACCAATTCAAATTTGTAAATAATTATATTGGTTCTACTACATGTTTAACGAGAAGACTGACGTAATATCTCTCTGGCCATAGCTCAATTAAGTCGCATTGAAATACATCAAATTCTATCGGTAAAATACACGTTGATAAATCAAATATAACAGCACCATCCACATGTACAAAAAGGCTAAAATAATGGAAGAATTATTAATAAACAAAGAAAACGCCACCAATCAATAATATCAACTATGTACACGGACAAAATATGCTGACCGTGTTTGGAAAATAAACCATTCTTATACCTCTAGATACATACATAAAACAATGCATATAATCAGTTAAAGAAAAAAAATCATACTTGATACGGACTAAAAGTAGAGCCGAAAGCCCTTTGAAAATATTCGGATAAGTTTTATTTAATTTGTCCCATGAAAAAAAATATATAAATATATGATATATATGTATATATGATAAAAAATGTTTTAAGGTATGATATATTGATAGGTTAAAGTGCTTAATAACTGGGATAGAGCGTATGTAGATATAAAAGTTGACATTAAAGTCAACACCCAGAAGAGACAGTCTGCTTCTTGCTTAAACACAATCTATCTATCTATCTATCTATCTATCTATATATATATATATATATATATATATATATATATATATATACCCAAATGTGATAAAGAACAGTTGGAGTAAAAATCCACAGTTCGTAGCATTTACTTTTTAAAAAAGTGCTCAATACAAAGTAGAGAAAATATCTACCTTCTTAGTGCTGAAACATGATAGTTTTGTGTAGGGAAGCAAAATGTTTCATGGCAATTTCTTATTATATATATATATATATATATATATATATATATATATATATATATATATGGGGAATGGTTGCTGGAATGTATAACTTGATGAAACTCCGCCATTTGTCATTGTGTCATCGGTGTACAGTGGAACCTCAGTTTAACGTACTTATAGGGGGAAGATTGTCCGTTAAAGCCGTCAGTTATTTTGAAGCACTTTTTTCTCGTGGCCTAAAATCCCCTAGTTCAGAACAAACTTATTGCAAATACCTTATATAGGCTTGACAACAACAATACAGTAAACTGTACCAAAATTAATATAAAATGTTCGAGAGACCATGCATGTGTGTACACGACAAGCGCTCAAGTAACCAACAGCGGCTATTCCCCGAGCTACAAATCTCTGTCTATTGTTTGCACCAGTAAACAACAGCGGCCCATTCTGGATCTAACAGACACTGCTCGCTAAACGCGTGCGTTTTGAGGTCTAACCGGACTATCATTTCTGCGAATTTCGTCCCTTCAATCTGGAGTCCGTTGGTTGTATATAAAATATATGTACATGTCAAAATGTATGTTGGTAGTGCAGAGTTTTCACAGAGAGCAACAAAATGAATTAATGTTGTAGCAATGACGTTCTTCATTTTTTATATAATACATATATACCCTTTTTGAGAATAAGCTTAGCTTTACATTACTTTTTTGTTATATATAGTTTCTGCCGTGACCAGTGAATGCTGACATTTCGAATACGATAAATGATTGAGAAAGAAAGAATATCGTCTCACTTTCTTTATATTAAATATATGTAAATGCTACTTATGCACGCGTTTTGAAAACTAAAACGATTTTTTAAATATATATTTACTTTATTATATAACAAGAAAATGTTGGTTAAAATTTGCCGATGCCTTATTACGAGGATATGATGTATCAAGCCCAATTTCCGCATGAAGCACTTAATCATTCGAATTGTACAGGCAGGTGTGTATGAGCTCTTGGTTATCTGAGTCGGGTAGAATAGTTTCCGGGTCCATTGCCTGATGTTCGGTTTTGTTTGACTGGAGTTGGAATGAACGGCTAATCAAAGTGGATTCAAAATGACCAAACGAACGTTTCTTCATGTGTTATCTTGGAATAGATATCAAGAGTTATAGAATGGTCATTTTTTGATAAAAGTAATAATAAAAAAACGATATTTGATTTAATAAAACAGTATTCCTTTTCTAAAAAATAGTCATTATGAGTTCACCAAGCATCGTTATATTATAATTTATGACTTTTGTTTAGTAATTACCAGGCAACGTTTACTTTACAGATTTTGTTGAAATATCTGTCTATCTATCTATCGATCTATCTATCTATGAATTAATCAATTCGTTCCAAGCAAGGCGATAATGTCGCTAACGCTTAAGGGGCTACAAGGAGTAAAAACAAAAATGAATTTAGAAGGAACCAGAAACCCAATGCTAAACAGGAAATAAAAGATATACCTCTACTCCTGTTCATAAACAAAGGAATGTCTGTGTACCGGATGATAGGCAAACCTACCTACGTGTGTATGTATGTATGTATGTATGTATCTAACTATAAATCTCTAGTATTCTGTTTAAAACTCTAATACCTTCACACACACACACACACACACACACACATATATATATATATATATATATATATATATATATATATAGTCAAATATCTCACACTTTCTTCTCTCCATCTATTCACTTCAAACATCTCTCGTTTTCTCACGTTTATATATATATATATATATATATATATATATATATATATATATCTGTTAATTTTTTCACTATCAATCTTATTCTGTTCAAATCTCTTTCTCGTTATCTCTATCTATATATACCGCTCTCTCATTCTTTTCAAATTTCCTTCAGTATCTATCTATCTATCTATCTATCTATCTTATTCTCTTCATATCTTTTGATATGTCGTCCAGTATGACTTACCTTCATTCTATCTTGATCACTGATTAGTACATTAGTACATAACCTATTAGCTTTCTATTTCTTATATTCCTCTCTACCAAATCTTTATCGAATTTCCGTAAAAAAAACGATCAATAAGTCTGCAGCCAGACACATAATTATTAAATGAATTTCAATCTGATACTTCTGTTGTTTCCTGCTGATTACTTGATACTTGATTCTTGAGGAAATCCTGCTGCAAGGGAGGGTTAATTAATCCCTGATGTAGACGCCTGCTCAGACATTTTAATTTATTGAACAACAAAAGTCAAAACCTGCAACTCTGACCGGAACTTAGTTATCGTTTCTGGTAAAGAGCACATAATCTGGTGTTAGAGTCTCGGTCATTATCAAGAACCATGTAGTGTCAGTGACCGAAACGGTTCTTGGCCCCGACTGAGGCGGTCGAATATACTTGAATAGAAGCAACATAAAAACACGTGCAATTAAATGTACCTCATGTTAAATCTGAGCGAGTTTCCTGGATAGAAATAACTGGAGATATTTGTGGCAGAGTGGTATCAGGAATTTCGAAATCAGTCTAATTGACTAAATATAGCGGTGAAAAGCGTCAGCAAATATTCCTGTGTCCCGAGATACTCGCTGTTGCACAATATGTGGACATGATTGCAGGTCACTAGCGCGACTAAAGTATCACATACGACTCAAACATAAGAATTGAATGAGGTTGTCGGATCCTCATATGTCGAATTCGACGGGGGCGTATCTCATCATATACCAGGCGTAACAGCAAAATTGTCCAAAATCGTATAACTGCATAATTGTTAGTTCCACAAAATTTTTAATATGTAAAATCTCTTAAAGTAACTAAATTTCTTTTTGTCTATATTTCTGAGATGAGGTATTGTGTAAATTATTTACATTATTTGGACTATTGTCCTCATCTCTGTCGCCATATTTATTACAACGTTTCGGCCGTTGTACGCTCCGGCTTTCTTCAGGTGGTTGGAATGTCGAACTGAACCCTTCATTTCGCTCACTGGGATAAACTGTTCTAGTTCCACGTGATATGTTTAATGGATGTCAGTTATCATTTATCTCTTGTTACTTTCCCTCTGAAAGTTCTGCACTGCCTTAACCGGGTATTGAACTCACACTCTTTGGGTCCTGTCACTGGATCTAAGAAGCGATAATAACAACATAAATTGCATTATGAGCTCTAGTAAAAACATGTAATGATAAGAGCAAAAATTGCAATATGAGCACTGGTAAAAAATGATTGCTGAAAACATTAGTTTTATAATACCCAGAAATTCATGCACAGCTGTCTTCAAGGACACATGGCACAGTGGATAAAGGCGTTGGTTAGTAATAATCACTGAAGAATCCTTTGAATTATTCAAGTAAAAAGAGAGCAGGTTAAAATATTTTGTTTCAGACGCACTGTTTTTCCAACTGAGGAATGGTGAGAGGAAAACGATCATTCAGGCCTTCAGTAATCTTCAGTAATCGTACCAACATTCATCCTCTGGCTTTCATCATCAAAGTCCATTCAAGAAGCATCACGAGAACGCAGAAGTTTAAACAAATAGGGAATGGTAGAGAGGAGAACGATATCACGAGGTTATAGCAGGAAGAGGGATGATCATTTCAATTTAGACATAAAGATTTTGGTACGTGAAAGGGGAGTTTCGTCGATGACATTCCAAAGAGCAGTGGAAAAAAAAACTTCAAAAAGAAATCGTATGTAAAAAAAATATTAGGCAAATTTTACTCCAGAATAGAAGGTTAGAAGGTTAGAGAAGGCGAAAAACTTCGGGAATAAGTTAGAAGAAGATCCTGGAATGATATATATATTTGAACTTTACTTCAATATTTCATGAGCTTCCTATTCTTAGCTATGATAAATTAATGACGAACTTGTCAATTTCGCTTATGGTCGATTATATCACGATACAGTAATTATACATTCTTACTGCTCATCCAGCAGTGTTATAGAAACCTCGGAGACTTCCAATAAGATATCTTTAATCATTTCTAAGAGACAACGTATCAGACACACACACACACACACACACACACACACACACACACACACACACACACACACATATTTTCCTTACTAGTTAGCAAATTGTTAGGGGAAACGAAGTAATGTATTCATAGAGTTGCAGTTTATTTGCTGGGACGTGAATGTAAGGAAAACAAATGGAATTAGAACTCGGCCCTCAGCATTCTTATTCAGAGTCGTTTATCCATTACATCACACTAATAAACTGGTAGCAGGACGTTTCGGTTTTATATTGGGTTTATCTATCCAATGGAGAAACGGGTGCAGGTTCGATCAAGTCGGGAAGAACAATTTTTCGTTAGCCTGGTTGTAATTAGTTTCCTTGTTTTAGAACAAAACAGAGATAAAATAACTTTTATAGTACTATTAAATCTCTATCTCTCTTTTTTTTTATATATATATATATATATATATATATGTGTGTGTGTGTGTGTGTGTGTGTGTGTGTGTGTGTGTGTGTGTGTGTGTTGGTTGTGCATGTGTGAGTGTGGAGATTGAAAGGGAGACCAACGCAAAATAAAAGTTGAGCTTGGATATTTCTGGTCAATTCATAAAATTATGCAAGTTCTTCTTTTTTGCAATTCACTCATTTTTTTTTAAACTAATTTCTCTTCTTTTCTTTCTTTAAACTCCTATTTTTCCTTTTAGCCCTATTTCCCATCTCCTTCGTCATTTTTAAAATATAATCAATATTAAATGTCTTTCTCAGTGACAATTCTCATTAGTATTAACAACGGCTCATTGTTCAAACATTTGAGTATTTACAAGAGACTAGGAAGCAATGAATTACTATTATAAATGTTCAAACTCATCTGATTATAGACAAAGCTCATCCATTGCCTCAGGTGAATGCAATCACATTTAAATCAAATTATTTGATTCTGAAATTTTTTACTACGCGACAGCTTTGGTTCTTAGTATAAAATATCACACATTGTGCTGCAGATCAAGGCATTTGGTTTGAATTTATGCATATAAAAGATCTTTGACAGTGTTTTAATATTCTACCTTATTCTGAGAACATTTAATCAATTAAATATTCTCCTGGCCTTATCATCTTATTCTCTTGTACATTGTGTTCCATCACTAAACTGTGTGATAAGGCTATATGATATATATATATATATATATATATATATATATATATATATATATATATATATATATAATAGATCAGCCGATTCGACTACCTTAGTTTCAGTATTTGGGTATCTTCAGGCGATTCCAGTTAATTGGTTTCTTAACGCCACTTTTTTTTTGTAAATTAATGAACACTGTATCTTTTTAAAGAATAAGCAAAAAAAAAACGCACTATGTGAAGTGTGATAGGAGACGGGGAGGAGGAGGAGGAGAAAAGCAAGGGAATCAGAAATGTATCAGTTATGGAAAATAAATAACTTCTTTTCACCCTGTTTCATACGAACTAAAAAGGAACATTCAGTGTGTATGTAACGAGTCATAATTGCAGATTCCTCATTCAAATTTTTTGGGGGGTCTGGAAGTATTTTTGCTAAATTTTCTTGTTGACAAATGTTGCAGATATTACCATAAATATTGCAAGATTTTTTTTTAATTCAACTCCGACCATTAAGATATATATATATATATATATATATATATATATATATATATATATATATATATATTTACGGATAACGAGCACTTCCCATTAAATACTACGTATAAACACACACACACACACACACATGCATGCTAAACGCAATGTCTGTCCTGACGATTGTGTCAAGCATGAACCGCCTGTCGCCTCTGACTATATTCACTTTTATATTTACATACGCTCTACCTCTGATATTGATAATTTTTCCATAGATATAACATATTTTAATACTATATTACTTCATATATATGTATACACACATATATGTGTATGTGTGTTTTGATATATATATATATATATATATATATATATATATATATATATATATATATATACTATAATTCAAAAGTTTCAGGTCAAATCTAATAATTTTAATTGGCCCAAAAAAGTAGGTTTTTTTTATTTTAAATAAGAGAAAATTATTATGCATAGTTTTAAAAAATGTGACACATGGTTTTTTCATTAAAAATTTGATCATGCGAAAAATTCCATTTTTCAAAGAAATTCCCTTTTATGATTAAATTTTGCCCTCGTAAAAATGTCCTCCTTTAGTCTTGAATAGTGCAGCACAAAGTTCTGGCATTCGTGAGTCAAGTTTCTCAAAGTATAAGTTTGATAATTGATTCCATTCTTTTTTTCACTAACTCTAAACACTCATTTTATTTTCATTTTATTTTCATTTCCTCTCTTCTGTCAAGTTCATCTCATACTAATTCTGCTGGTGGCTTTATACTTTTAAATAATATATATATATATATATATATATATATATATATATATATATATATATATATATATATATATATATTAAAGAAAAACAGACCACTAAGGTTCCATTATAATACTTTATTTCACCAGAGCCCTTTTAATCCTTCGGATTACCCATACGGATTACCAAGTTTTTCATAACTTAATTTTATTTATATATATATATATATATATATATATATATATGTGTGTGTGTGTGTGTGTTGTAAATGTTAACACATTCATTACAAGCCGGAATGCTCCATCAGTCATAACTTCTTTTGGGCATTATTATTCATAATTTAACTGATATTTTATATTTTCTTGGTGACCAATTCCCCTTTCTTCATAAAACATAAGAGAATAAACAATTTTTACAGTAAAAAAAAGAAGATCCAAAAACAGCAGGTGTATCCTTTTCCGACTAAATCCATTCCATATGTAACCACACCCGGATCTGACCTGATAAGACGAGGTGGTGAAATTAAAGTTACCTCAACACTCTTTTCAATGTCTCCGTTACTCGGAGCGTTTAATCAACTCAGGCAAACTTGAGTACGATAACAGGCAGAAGATTTTGTTTCATTGTGTGGAAACGTTTTTATTTTTATTTTATCGCAATGAATAAATAAATAACAACGATACGCAATGCGCACGTGTGTACGTATATTACAGAGCAAATCAAAAGGAATTATACATCAAAACGTCTTGATGGCAAACGAAGGTTTGAAATTTAGAATGTCAACTCCAGAGATCTAAGATTCACTTGCTAGCACCGGCTGACTTGAGCTCATTATATTTGATTCAAGATCGGACGATGACTACACAACATTTCAAGTAAAAAAGTAGTTCCTTGTTTTTTTCCCCAGCTGTTCACGAATACATATATATCTATATATATTTATAGGCATCACACACAAGTAGAGAGAGAGAGAGAGAGAGAGAGAGAGAGAGAGAGAAAGAGAAAGAGAAATGAATGAATGAATTGGGAGAGAATGGAGGGGAGAGAAAGAAGGAGAAAGAAATGCACGCATCTGATATGTTTATTGGTTTTTCTGCTTAGATTTGAACACAATCTCAGATAATGGACACTGGTTCTATGAGTACAGTTTGCCAATAATTACACTACGATGTAGCAACATTTTTTTAAATAAATAATACAAGTCTCTACGCTAGGAGCAAACAGCTATCAGTATCTATCTATCTATCTATCTATCTATCTATCTATCTATCTATCTATCTATTCCGATCTATCTATCTATCTATCTATTCCGATCTGTCATCTATCTATCTATCTATTCTAATAGTTGTTATTTGTACACTATATCAGTTTTTACCATGTATCTCAATTCTTTGTCAATAATATTCGTATTTTGCCAATAATAATGATTAAGTTTTCTGGATATATTTATATGGTAAATTAGACAGCCCGTTAAGTGCCATACGTGATACATACTTGGGTGATCTTGTCTCTTTCTATTCATGACTGACTAGACAGAAAATTTACCTGCGGTAGTTTGCCATTTCTTTTTGCGCTAGACTGGTTGTCACCAAGGCTATAGTACCCAATCTGCCCTGCTATTCAACCCATATCTGGAGTTGGAGAGAAAAAATGGATCCATATCTTCTCAACGGTATTTGCGCATAAGTGAATGTAACGGTGAAAAATTACATTTATTAGAAATACTCACAAGAAAATATAATATATTAACAATTTCTTATATTTGTTTATGCAACTCAAGTAGTTATCTCAATTTAATCAATAAGTCTACAAAAATATAGATGCAAATATCGAGTTTTAATTTCAGAAATATAAATAGTCTAGGAGTCGTATGAATGATATCAAGTGAAAAGGTAAACTAGATAGTGTTTGGTTTGGTTTGGTTTGTTTTACGGCATATCAACCTGAATGGGTTATTTAATGCCGACAAAATTTTTATTGATGGTAATATTTTGTTTTGTCAGAAATCTATTTCTGGTAATACTGTTTATTTTTTAAATGCGTTGTTGGTAATATTTTTTTAAAATAAATGTATTACTGGTAATATTATTTTTCTTTAAAAATTTATTCATGGTTAATAATTTTTTACAAAATATTTCTAGTATTAAAAACCCATATTTACATTTTCATAGTGTTTTTTTACCCCAGTTTCAGGGTTAACTATTTGCCCAGAGTTGGGACCCTAATAGATGCTACCACCCCAGTTCAGGGCGGAACTGGGAATAGCAACAATTAAGGGGTGGTTCCACGAACCTGATCAGATGCCTTGCTTTGGACGTAGTTTATCGTCTTACCCTGGACGCGGATATAGTTTATCGTCATACCCAGGATTAGATAGTGTAATGAAAACAATATTTTCAACTGAAAAAGATGGAAAGAAATAACATGCATGAAAGGTGAAGTCGAAATACGGGCGAGATATTTAGAAAAATATCACTCAAATATATTTGAGACGATATCAAAGATTAATAACAAAATCGGTTGGCCAGGAATAAATATTTGAAGAAGCTTCATTGTGAATATAAAGAGTAAGAAAAACGTTCAGTAACGCATAGATATTGACTAAAAACATGACAACATACAATCTTTAAGTAAACATGAAAAGGAGTAAATTGTTTTTTAAAAGCCACTACAAGAAGGAGTTAAATTGTTTGGAAGAATTTGAAACAGAAATATTAACAATGTGCTTGAAGAAAACAGAGTACCCAGAGGGGGATTTTTGCAGATTAAAGTGAACATGGAGCAAGAATGGAGATCCACAAGAGAGAATTGCTAGAAAAGAAACTGTTAGCATAGAACTTACGGTTAAGTCTATACAGCTCAGCTGTAAATTCATGAGATCTCTGTGCCAATCTAATACTGCGCTTGAATTCAGAAAGTCTATGTACCATAGCAAAGAGCTCACTCGAACAATTATGATGGAAGCATTTACAGAAAATACAGAGACAGGCCAACTTACGGTGATGGAAAAATGACTGAAGCCGAGCCGCCAGATCAGCACCGATAATATTGCTAATTTTTTTTTGATTTTGCCAACGAACCCAAGGTGCAAGCAGGGGCAGTCAGACCATATGTGGCAGCATTTTTCTATGCATGGTAGACTTATAGATATAACTTACAACTTACAAGTGAGGAAAATACATGAACACGGCTTTATCTATAGTCATATTTACTGATGGAAGAGAAATTGTAAACTTCATATAAATATGTTACATGTTGTCTTGTAAAAGATGAAATATTTGTCGTCAAAACAAAACAAAAAAAAATGTTTTATGCTAAAGATTAAATTTAAACGTGACAAAATATGCAAATTGAACAAAGCGGACGATTGCTCACCTTTGTCCTTTTTACCCAGGCACACCAGATATTACTCAAATAGAAAAGTTTTGATTCGTCATTAAATTATGAGAGAGGAAACAATACTCAAGCTATGGCGATTCTCTCGAAGATGTACAATCTGCTGCGACTAATGACAAAATCAAAAGTGTAGACTAAAAGATATTATTTGCGGAAAGAAACAAAAACTATACAAGAAATCGGGAAACCCATGGAATATTAGGTATATTTTCCACTAATATTATCTATATATATATATATATATATATATATATATATATATCTGTCAATCTATCTATTCCAGTATCTATCTATCTATCTATCTATCTCTATAAATATCTATCTATCTATCTCTATAAATATCTATCTATCTATCTATCTATCTCTATAAATATCTATCTATCTATCTATCTATCTATCTCTATAAATATCTATCTATCTATTCCAGTATGATCCTATCTATCTATCTATCTATCTGATGGTTAATACACGATTCCATGTAATGCTAAATAGGGAGATGTATAAAGAAATATGAAAAGGGCGAAAGGGTAGCTTTATCTTGTATGTACTTCCACGTCGCTATTTCTATTTGCTTCTTTTCACTGTTTTTTCTTCTCAATTTATTCGATTATTTTTGTTTGTATTATTTATTATTTATGTTTTAAAATCTTCCTTTGTCTCTGTGAGAAAAGAAAACGAATTAGTGTCAAACTGTTCGGCTTTCTATTCTCACTGACACATTTATAGAATGGTTCTTTGTTTCTTTAAAATTTATATATCTTCAGGCTTATAAGACGTAAGTATTTTTTATATAGTTGTCACTACAATTTTGTTGCATTTGAAAAGAAAAAGGTCAAATCTTTGGAATTATAAATATTCATTGCTCTCACTACGATATGCTCGTATAAACGATGATAGATGGTTAGGAAATACAATTCATATAATGCCTGGGAGATTGACTTCGTTTTCGACAAAAAAAAAACTCTTAGTAATTTCTCATTTGTCTACATTCTATTGTAATATTTTCAATTTTTTTATACTTTATTTCATTTTCCTAAAAAATATTTTATAATAACTTATAAATTACATTATCTTACATTCCTACTTTTTCCCCCTATAATCAAAATTTTCCTTTCAGTTCTATTTCTCGCCCTTTCTCTTTCAATCTCGCTTGTATTTTTTCTTACTTTTTCCCTCATTACTTGAATAAAAAGTATGAGCTCTCCCCTATCTCATGTAAAAACGTATGAATATCTGACAGATCGTAATTCAATCTGATCTTACCGGGCTTTACCTAGGCTAACGCCAGCTGCTCACTCTGTAACAGGTGAAGATTTCTCATCACACCAACACTCCCCATTGCCGTCCACATTCATGAACAAAAACATCGTCTAATACAAACATTTGGCAAGCTCAACGAACTAACACATTGACACAGAACAATCGGTTTCAATGGAAGTATCACTCCATTTTGCGTTAACGAGGGATAATTCTACCTGACGAGGCTGGCGAAACCTTTTCGCGCATGAATGAACTAAAGCAGAAGCCATTAGGTTAAGTAAGATCGACACGGTTTGAGGATGATTACACCGGGGTCTGCTATAATGTCGGCCATGTTTTGAAAGACAGTCGATCATAAAGATCTGTTCGTTCTACCGTACAAAAGCATTTTCCAAGATTCGCTCTAATAATCATCTATATGTATACTCATATACACACACACACACATGCAGTCACACATGAATATATATTCACGCGCACGCGCGCACACAGGCACACACACAAATAAGTGCGAGTAAATGTGCGTTGTGTATGTGTGTATTGTCCATGTATTTCAATAACATATCGTACAATATATAATTACGCACGTCCATCCAGCTCAATGTGATATATATATATATATATATATATATATATATATATATATATATATATATGAAGAAATGAGAGAGAGATAGGAAGAATACACGTACATGTCTTCCTCTTTAAAAAAAATTGTACGCGCACACGCACACACACATCTCTCTTTTTATATATATATATATATATATATATATATATATATATATATATATATATATATATGCATGTATGTATGTGTGTGTATGTTGAGGAGAACAGGAGAAAAAGATTAGAATGAATATCGCCTAGAAATGAGTACAGATGTAGCACTTAGAAGGAAAATGTTATTTTACTACCAAACATAAAATATCAAGATTTTCTCATTTATCTTGGGTACCAAATAATGAAACAGAATCTTATCTGATATTATCCACAGGTCAAAATCTACAGTATACCTTTTTTTCAGCAATAAAACTATATGAAAATATTGCAGCATAAATTATAGGTCCCTATGATATGTGACCCCAGCCAGAATTCGAAGCCGTGACCCAAATTTCTTTAATGTGTTTCAAGCTCTATGTGTCTGCATCATCAATGGTTCTAGTAAAACAATAAAACCTACTCGGAAAAAGACCGACTCATCTCAAAAAAAAAAATTACTTGAATAGAGTTTGCCTTTACCCAGAAAATAAAGCAATTTCGAAGGTTATAGTGGATTTTTATTTATTAATCCAATATATTTTAATACTTAAACGTTATTTTTAGTAGATGCATATATTCCATTTATGTATTGAACTAAAACAGTATATATTTTTTGTCGTCTACGGTCCTGGTTAAACATAAATATGCGACTCCGTCAGGATTCGAACCTTTTTCAGAAGGCATGAAGATTTGGCGAATCATGATCACACACGTCATCATGGAATACAACATATTAAAAAAAATCATTTTTCAAGAGTTTAACTAAATTCAGATTGCGAAACTTTCCGATTATTTTTGCCTTTTCTTTCTTCAGAAACATCGGTACATCTGAAACAATTTTCCATATGTACCATCACTGTGATGACCACATCCTCTTTTTGGATACGTTGGTTATTGATTCACCTGACCACAGTACGCTCTTCCGAAACGTTGATTTTTATATTCTTATTTTATTCCCCTGGTATACCCGCCTGAATATTCGCGAAATCTTATTAAAGATAATATGCCCTCCTCGGCAGGATTCGAAACTGTGTTCCCCTGAGCATGAGAAACTGTCGTTAGATCTGTTTATAATGCACCATTTAATTTTGCTTGATTACCGACGGAATCCGTGGCTGAGTTGGTTTAAAGCACATCTACTCAAACCTAATATTGTGTTTAAATAAGTTCTCTTCGTAGGTATTTTGTCAAGTATTGACGGCAACATATACATAGTTTTGCAATTATTTCTATTCTTTAGTATGTGGTCTTAAATATTTAGTGATGATGTCGGTTTTCATTGTGCAATGTTTCTTAAGAATAATAAAAATTTTGGTGTATTTTGTATGTAACATAATTGATTTCGATGAAAAAAGTACTAATTGTGTATTCGGTTACGAGTAATATAGTTATTGGCGGCGGTTATCTATATATAGGACAAAGGTATATACAAGTGAGCATTTTAGATATTTTATATACATGCACAAGTATATAAGCGAAATCGATATCATTAAGCACTCCCGTAAATCATTACTATTCCACAATGAAGAAGCATGGATAAAGAAAGATGGGATATTTGACACTACAATGGGAAGCTTTGACGGTGCAGAACCATGCGAAATGATAGGTATTTACTTAATACACTAGTTTACTATATATGCTCTCTCTTTTTCCTCTTTCCCTTTCTCTCACTCTCTATTTCACACAGACACAAAGACACACAACGACACACACACACAAGTTAAAACATTGCAAACGATTAACAATGTACTGTGGTTAAGTTTTTCATTTAACTTTATTCGTGTTCTTATAATTTTCTTCTTTTTTGGAGATAAATTATGTAGAAATTGCCCGAATGTTCTGTACGCCAGAGCGCATTTGACTATACCTTTAGTTATCTTCAAGAATACTTTTATTCATTACCTTTAAAAGAGTCTTTGGATTGTTTTAAGTATGTAACTAGAGTTATAGGTATGTTTTATTTTCCAAACATGGTCTGCACATTGAGGCCGTATCTATAATTGAATTTATTGAGCGTTAGTTTTTTTTTATTAATCATGCTTCTATTATTTTTTGCTTTTTTTTACATATTTATAAGACTATTATATTTGTATTATCAACGAGTACATTAACGCAAATGGAGTTTGTTAGGTATCCATGTGTATTTAAATAAGACGTAACTGAGCTATGGTCAGAGATGTGACGTGAATTATCTTGTCAGACATGTTGGAGTATACCCAGTATAATTATTTCAGCATTTACTTTGATCAAGAACAACGTTCCTTAAGAGAAATATGAATTCGTCAATGATATTGGTTCTCTACAATTTGAATCTTGCAAATGAATTGTTATTGTTGAAGATGATTTGAGCAGTTTCTCATTTTTTATAGTAGATAAGGAATTTAATTTTCTTGTTTTTGTTTATTTGTATATAATGCTTATAAGGAAAGATTAATCCTGCTTATAGCTACCATTTATTTGTTGTTTTTTTATATAGAAAATGTTAAGGCTATTGTTTTTATCTGCATATTCAGTATTGCTATTGGTTATCTTAGAAAGGAAAATTATAAGAACGCAAAAAAATGAAATGAAAAAACTTAGCGACAGTAATTTGTCATCCGTTTGTAACGAAACCGCATGCACATACACACGCTTATATATATATATATATATATATATATATATATATATATATATATATATATATATTGTTGTGGTAGGATCCACCTAATTTGCATAGTGGAGTACCGACCATATAAATATGGTTGGTACCGGGAAGAGAGGGAGGAATCAAGAGATTCAACCAGAGATTCTGACCGACTGCGACTCAGTCAACACATTCACCAGGAACGGTCTTACCAGGAATATACAAAAGACTATATGTAAATATTGTGTACACTTTCTTGTTTCAATACATTTTGTTCTAAGTACATTTTGTGTTGTATTATTATTCCATGCATTAGTCAAGTTTCAACATATATATATATATATATATATATATATATATATATATATATATATATATAAAAGAAAGAACAGTAAGATATAAAATCCGGTGTTCTTATAGATATTTTATTTTTACAAAATGGTGCTCAATGTAAATTTACAGAGCATTAATATTATAAATTAATTGATTTAAAATATGTTTTTTTTCGCTACACAGTTCCAACCATGTTTCAATTTTTGAAACATGGTTTGGAAGCGAAAAAAACATATTTTAAATCAATTAATTTATATATATATATATATATATATATATATATATATATAGTGTATATTTTATTTTTGCCATTTGATTTAACTTTAGATTTTTTTTTTCTTTGTCATTACTTTCACAACTTTTGGGGTTCTTTAGCTTTTCGTTAAAGATCTCGTTTTAAGCGACGTATTTCTTTAATCATTTTCCAGCATCTATTTACATTTTTCTTATCGTTTGAAATTATATTCCAACTTTATTTCCATTATATGTTTTTGTGTCATGTTTATGTTATTTTGTTTTATAGTTATTATTGTTATTTTTTTTGGCGTCATTTCTTTTTTCGTATTATCTCGTTAGTTTTTCACTTACTTATTTTTTCTTTTGGCTTTGTTTTTAACTTTTCCTTTTGCATTGTTTCTTTTCTTCACTCTTTCTTTTCTCGTCTCGGATTTCTTTCCCTCTCACTTTATGCTTTACTTTTTCGTAGATTCCTTTTTTTTTATTTCCCTCTGATATTGTCTTTCCTGTATTTCTTTTGCTTTTGATGCTCTTTCTTTACATTTTTGTCTTTCTTTCTTCTTTTGATTTATAAGTTTCTCTTGTGGCATCCTTTCTTTTTATCTATCTTTCTTTCTCGATTTTCATTGTTCCTATCCTAATTTCTTACTTGATTTTCTGTTTAATTTTTGTCAGCGTCAGCACTTCTATTTCTTTCCTGTTTCTATCTTCTATTTTGACTTATTACTTATACTTTTGTATTTTTCAGTTTTTTTTTTATTACTTTCGTATATTAGTACGTTGCATTTTTTTAACTATTTCTTTTTCTCATGTTATTTCTTTTTTTGGAATCAATCTCTTTCTAACGCTTTCATTTTTCCTGTTGTTTACTTCATTCCCATTGAACATTCCTTTTTCTCTAACATATTTAAAATTTCTTCTCATATATTTCCCATTTTCTCCTCGCTTTTTCCCCTTCTTCTATTTCACAATTTCTTTTTCGCTTAGTATATATGTGAGTGCGTCCATGTTTGCCTCTATATATATATATATATATATATATATATATATATATATATATATATGTGTGTGTGTGTGTGTGTGTGTGTGTGTGTGTGCATCTGCCTATATTTCTAAGGTGAGGTAGTATGTACATTATTTACATTATTCGGACTATTGTCCTCAACTTTGTCGCCATATTTATTACACGGCTTCGGCCCTTGTACGCTCCGGCCTTCTTCAGGAGGTGGGAGTGTCGAACTGAACCCTTTATTTCGATCACTGGGGTAGACTGTTCTAGTTCCACGTGCCAACTTGAAGACCGGAGCGTACAACGGCCGAAACGTTGTAATATATATGGCGACAAAGATGAGGACAATAGTCCGAATAATGTAAATATTGTATGTGTGTGTGTGTTGTGTGTGCGTGCATTGATATCTATATATATATATATATATATATATATATATATATATATATATATATATGGAAATCTCTGTGTGTGCGCGTGTGTGTATATGCCGTGTGTGTGCTGGTGTGCGTATATATATATATATATATATATATCTGTGTGTGAGTATTTGTGTGTCAATAGAATAAGAATTTCTATTTGATTTGGGTAAGAATAATATTTAACTTCAGACCTTTATAGCTAATAATTATCCTTAGCCTGTATTGTTTTACTTTTTTTTAAAAAACTTTCCTGGCGGTCGCTTTTCGCAAGAAGTTCATTTGCAAAGATTTGTTAACACCGTTACTAAACAACCAACGGCAATATTTCTTTTCAAGGACCAAACTTGTCATGAAAACACACCATTATTTGTAGATAATTTCCAAACACTTTTTTTTTATCTATGCCTTCATACGAGAAGCCACAAAACCAGTAACAGAAAGAAAATACACTTTCTTATAATTGTTTATTGTTCCATTATATTATGTGGTTTTTTGTTTTGTTTTTTTCAAGGAAAAGTTATTCTTCAGAAAATAGACGTTATTTAAACTGTATGAAAAAATGAGAGACAATCATCTTACAGTCATGGAGATTTTCGTATTTCTTCCTCTTGTTCACAGATTAGGTGTCATCAGTTGATTAAAAAAAAACGGTTGTCTTTGCTATTAATGGGGATTGGTCCCTACAAATGTGTTTCTACAACTCTTTGTAGCAATGGCGGATGTACCATGAAACTAAGGAAACTTAAGCTTCAAGCCCCCTTGTTCCATAGGAGCCTATCTAACAACTTTTCTAACGAGGGAATTTTTCAACGAAATCAATATTATACTATCAGCACGCTAACCCCCAGATCTAAAAGCTGGTTGAGAACATCTGATTCTATTCATAGATTATATTTTGGCGAAATGTAGATCAAATATGGATCAATATTGGACAAATTGTTAAGATAAAAATAAGAAAAGTTTATCAATCCAACATGTTTCACTTTTATTAAAATTTCTTCAGAGATTGAGAAAGAAGTAACAAAAAAGACAGTCATTCTGGTATATTCAGTTTGGTGTAGATTGATTTTCATTGGCCAGTCGGATATATCGGGTATTATAAATGTAGATGTAAGCTTGTAAACATTTTAAATGATATATAGATAAAGGATACTCGAGGATTTTAAGTCATTGTGAGTTCATTTCAAATTTCAGCAGCTAGAATCAATAAGGTTTTTCATGTTCATAAGGATGAAGAAAACTATATACAAACACACACACATATGAATATATTCATAGCAAAAATAAAACGAAACAGAGTAAACATGGAAAAGAAAGTATAAAAGACAGTGTGTGTCACTGTTATGACAGAATATAGCGTGAATTTGAAAGAGAATTAGAAGCCGGAGAAAACACTTGGACAAAGGAATAATGGGAAATAATGTTGGTCAATATACACAACATTTTTCGGGTGTAGAAAATAGTGGTAAAGATCCCTGGAGAAAGAATTGGAAATGAGTGTATATCCAGAAACCACCCGGCGGTAGTAATGGAAATGAAAACGAATAATAACAGACTGAAGCGGTATATTGATAAGAAATGCACAAACCGATAAAATAACTGAAAATGGGGAAAATATGAAATACGAATTTTTCTCTTAATCCCGAGTGTTGTTTCTGACGTGAATATTCAGTGTGAGAACAATAACTACAACAACAACAAAAACAAGAGAAACAAGAGCAATAGTAATAATAATAATAATAATAATAAAACAAACTTACCAGACTCCATCCGAAACATACTAGTAGAAAATACAAACAAAATAACCTCATCCTCATGTAAAAATTGATTAAAAATAATGGAAGCCTTAATAATAAAAACGAAAAAAAGCCAACACTCGATAACATTAATTATGAACACGGCCACAATGTGCTAATTATGTTAAAAAAAACAACAAAAAAAAACACCTCTATAACTAGAGAAACGTCCACACAACCCATATTCTCAGTTGGGAAGAAAAATAAAATCATCCTTGATAATGGCTAAAAGTATAGCTGAAAGTGCTCGGAGTTACAGAACATTTGTACAATTTCTACACACTGTGTCCAGGAAAGAAAACATTTGTCCAACACGAGAAAAATTAAATAAAAGGCTTAACCGCAGTACCTTGCCTGTCGTCTTTAACAAAACATGTATAAATGAAGAATTGCTGCATAAATACACAATATATATATATATATATATATATATATATATATATATATATATATATATATATGGAGGAAGTGTAAAGTTGTTGAAGCATAGGTTGTTAGAATGCAAAATCGGAGAGCTATGTTCGAATTCCAGTCGAGTTCATCACATTCATTTACACGCAAATACCCCTTAGGCACACCAGAAATCCGTCTGTTCTCCAATTCCAAGCTATGGGTTAAATAGTAGAACATATTGTGCTTTTCAGCCTTGAGTGGTATCCGTTTCTCGTACGCCCAGTATGGCCACTGTGACGGAAATACTACAGATCCCATTTCATCATTAGACACCCTAAGATTTTCAATTCTCTTTCATATAATTTTTCTTTCTTATTTCTTAGTATTTCTCAGTAGAATCATATTTTTGATTGTCTATGTCTCTCATTTATCTATAGTTAAATTATCAAGGCTTTATTGTCATACAGGAGAGTATATATAAAACAGCAGTTCACAACTCCAAACGTTGTTTTCTTGTCGTCATAATAATTTGCTGAGTATTTTGGAAGACAGTTTTCCTTATTGACGTCATGATCTTCTGAATTTCTATCTCTCATTTTCCGTGGACACTTCATAACCTGTACTATAAATTTGCTGGAAATACTAATGAAGGCTTTGGTCTTACTTTTAGTCATCAGTTTCTTGTTCTTGGCCATTGCTTAAGTAATAAACAAATCATATTACTTTTTATTAATTGTATATTCAAGGTGGTAATTTTTTAACTACACTAGAAGATAACTGACAAGCATCAGAAATACGTTCCCACTAATCTGATGATTGTAGATTTTTCAGTATTTCCAAATCCCCCGTTAATTAACGGAGCTTCCTGTTTTTTTTCCTTCAAATTATTCGGGAGTGGTTCGAGAATTCGGTTAGGAAATGGTACGACTACTACGACGTATTTATATTGGTCATTACATGGCATTTCAACTTCAGTCATTTTCCTATCGGCCTAATATAACTTCCCTGCAATCTTACTATGAATATTTCTAAGTGCTAAATTGGCAGCTACATCTCAACATCTTACAGTTGAATTGACTAGATGTTACCGTAATTTCTATGCTGACAGTGTCTTCTCTCGCACTTCTCACTTGTGGAACTCACTTCCGGTTTCTTACTTTCCAATCGACTTGGATCTTCAAAAATGTCAATGCAATGTCGAGCGTTACCTTCTTTCAACTTAATTCCTGTTCTTTTATCGTTCTCTCTCCTTAAAATTGTTTTTATTTGTCTCATATTCTTTCAGACTCAGTAACCTTCTTGCGCATTAATGGCTTCATTGCAGTGCCTGGGGTGAAATGTTTTTTTTAAAATTATAACTTCCTCAATTCTCTGGAAGATTAGAGATAATCTTCTCACTTTTCAATTAGTTTTTTTTTTTAAATCTAATTCCTCGGAAAAGGAAAATTTATTATATAGGATAATTACCTTCTTGCTTACTGCAAAATGTCTAGTCTTCTGATTTGGGATGGGAGTTGAAAGTCAACGTCCGAAATAATTTAGCACTTTTCAACCTCTCAGACAGATCTTGTTCTTGCGATGTGCTACGTCTCAATTTTCAAAATGTAATCACTTGGACGGTTCCCAGGGGATATTCTTTCTACTCTTCTCCAACCATTTATTAATTTCTTGACCAGCTTATTGTATTCGCTGATAATACCCTTCTCGAGGTTGGCTTTATTTCTACCCAGGATATATTGAATTTTTTTGTTTTTTGTTTTGTTTTCTTTTAATCCATCTTGGCATTTTTAAACGTGCAGTTGCTTATTTTTATTGTTGTTGCTGTTGTTCTTGTTCTTCTTATTGTTATTATTTCTGTATTTTCCCAAATATGATCTTAAGATATTAGAAATTAACTAGCAGCCTGGCCCGGCGTTGCCGTGCTTGATTCAAAAATCGTACGACTCATACAGCGATCGCTATCACTTGACGTAAAATATTTTTGCCATTCCTTGCCTTTAAAGGAGTGCCCTTTGCAGTGCTGATGTTGCTACATGCCTTAATCCTTGCTTATCTCACACTGCAAATTTTTTCTAAGCTCTATATTAAACATTAAATCTGTTACGAAAAAAAGAACTAAACAAAATGAACACAAAACGATCAGCTTTAAAAAAGGACTCGTAACTGGAAAAACCGAATGAAAAAAGAATGTTAACAAAAAATACCTTTTCACACATAACCCAGTTCTGCGGAATCAGAATCAACATTGAGTTTAAGCAAGCGAATGAGCCAATTGGAGTAAAGTGCCATGCAGATTTAAATTTTTCCCACTTCTGACGAATGCAGTTATCGATATTTTTTGCATGCTAGCATGCTAGTTATCATTCGTGTCAGTCAGCTGTTGGCTCTCACACTGGCCAATAGAATCTTCCTGCCTATTCGTGACAGCCAGCTATAGGCTCTCATTCTGGCCAGTAGAAAAAGGCCGCAAACTACATGAAAACTGCCGTAGAAGCATGAAAAATTCGATTATTTCGACTATCGATGGGAGTTGGGAAATGCAAAGTCGGTCTAAGTTTTCCCGCTAACTTGGAGAATGTGCATGTAAATCTTGGTGCAAATCCGTCGAAAATTGCGGCCCTGCATTCGTTACACACACACACACACACACACACACACACACACACACACACACACACACACACACTGCCTTTTATAGATATAGATTCATGGATAGCGAACCAGCAAGATAAGGTGTTATGTAATCTGTCTCTATCTTTAATTTCTCATCACTTCACATATTATTCATGCCTTTCCTCATAGGTTACATTCTGCAATATTTCTACTGGTCAATCAATGGTACTTATCTTTGTCCCTTTCTCCATCCAGTCAGTCACACATAGGTATCATGTTCTTAACATACTGGAGGTCAAATGTTTTGCGCTGATGATTTAGAATAATCCTCAGTAAATTTGATACTCTCTACCATATTAATTATCTACTATAAACAATTTAAAACAGCTAACCTTATCCTCAAAAATAACACGCCTGCAAATTCAAAATTACAACGAACAAATATTACTGATGAGTTGAAATGCACATTAAGGGACTTTGTTACTGATCAAACCGAATTCATAAATCATTATGTCAGTCACACTGCTACATGCATATCCAGACGCCTTCTGTTAAACCTCTCCGACTTCAGCTCCATTAAGAAATCATTTACAAATGCAGACAAACTTACAAGTCTTCATACGAGTAAAAAATTCAAACATAATATGCACATCCACATGCAAAAAAAAAGATAAAAATAATGGAAGCTTTAAGAATAAAAAATAAAAAAAAACTCAATAATATTAACTATGAACACGGCCAAAATGTGCTTACTGTGTTCGGAAAATAAAACATCCCTATAACTCTAGAAACATAAACACAACACATTCTCTCAATATTCCATCGGCAGGAAGTAAAGCTAGCTTCTTCCTGCGCATCACTCTCTTGTGGAACACACTTCCAAGAGGATATTTATCCGAGTACTACAATCTTAACCTTTTCGAATCTAGAGTCTTCCCTTTCTACCCATATAGACTACCCCTTAACGTAACCTTCTAACTAGTGAATCTCATTATATATATATATATATATATATATATATATATATGTGTGTGTGTGTGTGTGTGTGTGTGCATAAGCATTTATAATATATATAAGCATTTATGTACGTAGTTATGTATATATGTATGTATAAATGTAATCTGATTCTGATAAGTGACCTGTTTTTGGTGGTGTGTTGTGGAGTTTTGCGGATCGGTGGAATCAGAAAGTAAAATTTATTCAGAAACTTCGACATGATTTATGAAACAGTCGAGTACATTCCCGATCCAGAAAGTAAAGAATACGCCAGGAACTCTTAAATTACACACGAACATAAGTCCGTCTCTTTTAACAAAAGAGAAAAATGAAACAATAATCTCAAATAAACTGTTCATTAAGACGATTACACAAATATTTCTTATTTTGCTCTTTTCAACTGCTTTAAAATAAAGAGAAATTTATTCACGTATTTCATAAATCTCTAATAGACTTCGACGGTAGATTAGTTTATACGAAACAAATATAAGCATTGTCCTCAATTGCCTGTGAATTTAGAGATAAATTATTATATTTCTCTTGGATTTCCTTTATAATTTATCACAATAATTTGTGTTGTTCACTCTTATATTGAGGTCTTCATGCTTCTTAAATAACATAAACCGTTGGGTAATGTATATTATCCTCGACTATGGGTTAAAAAGACGACTAAACTGGCGACTCTAACCGCGGTTAGCAACCAGTCTAGGGAAGTACAACACTAAATTCAGAAGCGTTGAACTGCAAACGGGAAACCACACCACATTTGGCACTTTCGCCTGAAGACATTTCGATTCACAATTAATGAAGAAAAGGGACAAGATAAAGCAAATAAGTTTACTAGTGTAATGAATATTCGAGAATACTTATTAAAGAAATAGTTTTAAAACCTGCGTCTCTCGTTGCTCCAGTGTAGGAGAACAATCTTTAGAGCCCACGAGTCTTTAGCCAACTAGGCTATGAAGAGCGTCTTCGATTAAGCATTGTTCTATACTATCTTTTAAAATAGAACAGAACCGCATATATATATGTGGGGGGGGGGAAGAGCTTATAGTAGTTCCAACGAGAGAAAAGTGTGTATAATAACATGGAAAGAGAATTCGCAAACGTTTTTGGTTGTAATGTGGATTTCTTTTAAAAATATTATGCTTTATTTTCCATAATTTCGCTACAATGGTTTCTGTTTTTCGTGACCGTCATTAGGGAAAGGGTGGAGATTTCCATAAATTATTAAAAATAATTTATTTTTTTCTTTATGTTTTTCGGTATTAAATATTCTTTATACGGGACATTCTCTTTTTACTTAGTGACCCAAATGTCTTTCTTGAACTGGCAGTGAAACAATTTTGCGGGAAAAGTAATAAAATAATTATGATGGACCGAGAATGGTTTAGGACGATATCTATATCTATATTCTTATATTTTAATGACCATCTGTGTGTTCTTAGATTTATTTCCTATTTTTGTTTGTGTTTTTTCAGCATGCGTACGTAAACGTATATTCCCTCCCCAAATATACATACTATCTTATTATAAGGAATCAGTATACACATGGACACACAGACACCCACACCCACCACACCCCTACACACACACACATATATATATATATATATATATATATATATATATAGAGAGAGAGAGAGAGAGAGAGAGAGAGAGAGAGAGAGAGAGAAAGAGAGAGAGAAAGAGAGAGAGAGTGAATGAGTGAGGGGGTGGGGAGTGTGGGGATATGCGCGCGTGTGCATAAATATATATATGTCTGTGTGTTTGTGTGTATGTGTGTGTGCGCGCGCGCGCATAGTAAGCGCGTTCATATATCTGTATAATTATTTAGCTAAGGGAAATTGAACAATTATGGAATTGTTCAATTTCCCTTAGCATCAAATGTTATGTCTACGTCTATTTCGTTCTGAAATCGCTGTCAAATATGCGGAAATGCATGAAAACTTTCCTATTGGCCATATAGCATATGTGTGTCTCTTTGTATATTTGAGTAAATCGATAGGTAGATAAAAGTCGACGGAAGCTTATCAATAATCAAAAGAAAATTTCACCAATGCATATATATGTACGAATATCCCTTTTAGAAAAAAAAAATCTTCTGACACTTAACGGCGTACATCGATGCCAATAACACTCTGTCGGTATGACGGACTAGATAATGTTCGTATAGCAATGTCATCATTCGCTTTGAAATGGACCTCTTTCCGAGCGTGACTGATATGTTGATACAAATTGTTAACCCTTACACCCACTATTAGAGTGGTAGCTTCAGTCGTTTTCATAGTAATTAATTTTACGATTGAAACGTCAAGATTAGTTATTCAAAAAAATTCGCTTGATGATGAAACAGACCTTTTGGCTCTTGTCTTTGAAACATGAGAACATGTAGCGAAGAAATCATATTTAAAAAATAATTATAATTATAATATATATATATATATATATATATATATATATATATATCTACTCTTAGCTTTTTTATTGCCGAAATAGTAAAAATGTTGAGAAAACACGTCACAATATGATCGTCCATACAACCCTATTTATTCTATCTCTCTATCTATCTATCTATGATTGTCAATCATCGCTTCTTCACTCCATCAACACCGCTATTATATTCTATTATTGAGACTCATCATAAGCTACCTTCGTCAAAATTAGACCTCGGCCCGCTGATGTCTTCCTTCAGTCTCTGAATCCCATTCACAACGCAAATACTTCATGGCTCAGATTTCTTTTATCTCTCAGTGAATTGTATTCACTTTTTTTGCACACACACACACAAGCATATATATATATATATATATATATATATATATATATATATATATATATATATATACAGAGAGAGAGAGAGAGAGAGAGAGAGAGAGAGTACAAGTAATCGATTTGTTGGTATACAATCCGGGGTGGATCCTAGTAATATTAATTATTAAATCTGATCCACACATAGCTCGACTGATGATAGCCGCGCAGATAACAGCGTAAAATAGACTGACTCTATCTTGATCTAAGTTTTGTTTTTTGCTGTAATATATCTATATATATATATATATATATATATATATATATATATATAAGTTTTTGTCTTTTTTTGTAATATACATACATATATATATATATATAGAGAGAGAGAGAGAGAGAGAGAGAGATATATATATATATATATATATATATATATATATGTATATTGAGGAGAGAGAGAGAGAGATTGGAGACAAGCTGGACGAATGCCAGACATTGAGAAAGATAGGGAGAGAGGAGTTTGGTGTTGCGCACAGATGAGACAGAGACACCACGATAGACAGGCAGACCGACAGACAGACCATGATGTATTGGCGGGCGAAATAGCAATTGGCAGTCGTAGAGAGATTTACGTTAGTTTTATGGCTTTAATTTCCCTTGCACCTGAAAGCCAGTTGGACAGATGGGGAACAAGTCGTTTAGTTGAGTCCCTTTACCCCTGGAGAGTTGGCGGGCGGCCGCGTTTTGAAAACGGAATGCGTAAAGATCGGAACATCGTGAATGTCGAATGGAAGAGACTAGACGAAGTCTTACATGAACGCCGTCGAGGGTGTTCTTTTCAAACATTTCGATCTCATTCTTCCAGTGAACTTCCCTGACATGGGAACGCTTCTTGATTCCTCAATCTCAGATGAAAAAGGAAATTAGGTGATTCCTGTAACTGGAAAATCTATAAGTAACTGGGAATAAAATTGTGTTATTTGGAAATCAGATGCATATGATAGGACTATTCAGACCGTAAAACATCCAGAAATTCTTACCCACTGAAAATCCGTTTCTTAAAATTAACAACTTGGCAATCATTAAACGAGTCGTTGATCTTATTCCCAGGTAAATTAAGAAATAGTAATAAATCAATCCTGCATTATTTTCTAACTAATTACAATGCGGTTCTTCCATTATGTCAATGCATTTTTATAATAAATTTCATGATAAGTCCACTGACATGAAACAAAACAGTAGCTTCTTTCGACAGTAAATCGATCTAAATTCTTAACAAAAGGAGAACTACTTCCTTCATTTCCAATTTCGTTAAATAATTTGTAAAACTATTTTTATGTAAAATGTCTATAATACATCAGTTTATCTCCATGCTCTATTGATATCAGATATTCTAATTAGTATATTACGTAGGTATATATATATATAATTAGTATATTATTATATATATATAATTAGTATATTACGTAGGTTCGTTTTTCAGAGTAATAACATCAATGGATAGCAATAACAATAATCAAAATTATTGTTCCTTTATTTTCCTAACGGCACAAGGCATTATAAACAGGACATTATGTCTGCCTTTAATAAACTCACGTTGGTAAAATTATCAAAATGTATTGGGCAAATAGGCAGGTTTCGTTAAAAATACATTAAAATGAGATATTTTTGTAACTTTTTCTTAAAGTAAATCATACAATTTCATTAACTATAGCGTATTTACTTTTATTTTGACAACATAAGCACACAAATCCGTTTAGCGGTTCTCAATTTGCTTTCATAATTTCCTTATAGTTTTCACTCTTCCTCATCAATCTACGTAACATATAAATTCTGACGTCACTAAGATACGGGATATATACACTTCATCACCAAACGACATATTTCCACTCTTCCCAACAAGCTACATCACACTTGCACTCTACCTCACCAAGCTATATGATATAAGCACACAACTATAAAAATGAGCATACAACAGCACCATATTTTTTTGTCAATAAAACCACCACCTAACTTATTGCTTTACAATTTCTTGCCATTCTTTTCAACAGTTTTTTTAGAAAAAATTAGGTTGTAGACCTACCAAGGCATTCTTCAAGCATGGAAAAAAATTCACTCTCACTCTTTGAGTATAAACTTAAGCTCCTGCCCATTTCATCCCATGCAAATTTAGTGGGAGAGGGGCGAGGAGAGTGAAGCGACCAACTCATATCTTCCCAAGCAGGGTTCGTTCTTTTTGACTCGAGGTAATTCTGACATAATTTAAAAGACTGATTTGGATCGTTTATTGTTAAAAAATGAATTTTTTCCATTTATGTTTAAACCAGATTGTATTGCATGTCTTTCTAAAATAAAATAATATTTTTCTTTTTAGTGTTTCTCTTGAACCTAACCAAATCTCCAACCCTCTCTACCGAAAATACTTTCACACCATACCAGATATACTCTCATTCTTAACTGTTGAAAACGCACATACTTAATTCAGTTTTTCTTCTCACATACGTACACTCTCCTTTGACTATATAAAAAAAATCAAATTTAAACTCATCTGTCCACAATCAATCTTGCCACTTTTTCAATGTTCAGTCTTTTATTTTTACCCTTAACAGCATATTCTGCTCATTTACCTCCCGGAACAGGGGTTTCCTGATAACTATGCAACCATTGAGCCCTGCAGATCTAAGTCGATTTTTCATAGTTGAGAGCAACACAGGTTTCTCTAGAGTAGAATTAAGTTTAGCTGTCAAATCTGGAGCAGTTTTGCTTCTATTTCTTTTGCCCTCAATAATCTAGTTGTTTATCTTCAGCAAATGTCAACATTTGTGGCAGATGTAAGAGTTGAATATTGCACATTATATCCAGATATCTTCAGCTGTTTAGCAATATAGCTTCGAGAATGGCATTGTTTGAAAACTATTTCAATTTGTTCCCTTACTTCAATGTTTAGCTGGTTTGGATTTACCATATTGTGCTAATTACTTCAAAATTAAAGAAAATAAAACTGAAAATAATGTCGTGATTGCTCAATTTATTTTTTGAAACAGAAACAACTAGACATGTTTTGTTTACAATATTAGTCAGGGCAGAGTTAATATTTAGTAACAGTATTAACATTTAACTATTTTAGTAATCGCAAGATCTATAGAGTGGTTAATGGTGAAAAAATATAATGTTTCTCAAAAAAATATTCATAATGGGGGAAAATGTATTGTAGACAGATGAATTCAATTTAGAGGCTGACGGAAAAATAAAAGCAAATGAAAGCAAGCAGAGTCTTTTAACTTTTAACTGAAACAAAATTTATTTCCTCTAACGGCCTGCACACTCGAAGATATTTTTTAAAGTGAATGTTTAATAAGTTTTCTCCAGTGTGCAGGCTTATACCTGAAATGAAAACTGATTAGAATTAAACGAAGTCTACTGAAATACGGATATCCACTAAAACTAACGCTTGAAGTAGTAAAACATTTTCTTTGATAAATTTTCTCGAGTGTGCAAACGAAATAGATACTATTTAAAATAAAACGGAGAATCTACACAGATACGGGTATCTACTCAAAAAATATTTGTTATATATATATATATATATATATATATATATATATATATATACACACAAAAAATAAACACACACACACACATATATATATATATATATATATATATATATATATATATATATAGCTCATGTACATACTAAGAGCTGCATATTCTGAGTGCTCTTAAGTAGAATCCAACAAATATAACGGATTTAATTTCGGTCACATGATGAGAACAGAAATGTATTAGATCGTTTTTCTTGGTCGATTTCCGGTAGACACTAAGTGTTAAGTTATTTTTAAAGCGGCATAGCATGATATCTAGGAAAGAAAAAGAAATATATTCTTCCATCATTTCGTATGTAAATTCTGTTGTTTATTCAAATTTATTTAGTTTATTTACAAGGTCAACAGTACCGTTATATATATATATATATATATATATATATATATATACCTGCAAAATTTTAAATTAAGTATAGATTTCAATATATCATATTTATTCTCATGGAAAATATTGATAATAGACTGTTAATTCACGGTAAAAAACATCTAGATATCTAAAGAAACAAATATATATTTGATTAACATAATATCTCAAGTACCTGAATAAATTTTTATTATTAATGATAGTATCGGTGATTTCTTAAATTTTCTACTCTTGCGATTTAAACGTTATTTAAAATAGTTTTTATCGTTTTGCAGACATTTTGCTGTAAATTTTATATATATAATACATATTTCTTTCTTAATGATGGACCATATATTTACAAATTGGATCAATACCTGCAAAGACTAGAGTCAATTCCATTAATTTCTTATCTTTGAAACCATTTATTCCGTGTCAAGTGGCCATTATTCAGCCTTGCAGAATACGTAGAATTGTTATGATTGAATGTAATTTATATTTTGAAGCTTCTTAATTTTGACACGTAGCACTTAAAGATGTTTTCGCCAAGAATTTACAATAATTCTTTGAATTTATATTCATACTATCTTTTATTTTGAAGAGTTCTCTATTTGTTCTCCTTATAAGTTTAGACCCAAACATTATTTTATTTCCAGCTAATAGTTTTCTAACTCACAGTGATCAATCCTCTCGCACAGATATCAGGTGCTTACAATGTAGCTCTCTAGTCATCAAATATAAATTATTTCCACAAATCAGTTTAACGCTTCTCTATTTGCTTTCATGATTTCCTTGAAGTTTTCACTCTTCCTCGCCAATCTACGTAACATATAAATTCTGACTTCACTAAGATACGTAATATATACAGATCATCACCAAACGATATATTTACACTATTCCCCAACAAGCTACAACACACTTGAACTCTACCTCACCAAGCTACATAACATTTACACACTTCTTCACTAAGCTAAGTCATATTTACACTCTTGCTCACCCAGGAATTTTTAATGATTGTTATCTTTTCCTAGTTTACATATGCATCAACACTTGCAGGTCATTCTTTTGGACTAGGTTAATAATATTTTGAATGTCATTTACTATATTACCAATGTTAATTTTCGCTTTCATCTTTTTCCAATATTATCAATTCTCTTTTTGATTGTTCAATAATCATCTCAAACGTCTTAATATCTTCAAAGAATTCTGCATAAATTTGAAGATAAAATTTAAACCTCATGGCAATTTTTAAAAAATACAACAAATATCAATGAAAATAGTATCATATGTAATTATTTAAAATATGATAAACTATAAAGTTTCGTATTAAAATGCTTAGCACAAAATAAAAAATATAAATATTAGTATAAAATTTGATATATGTATTGACGAAGATGTTCCGTATTGGAGATAAACAGTTTAAAATTAGAGGGAGTGTGTATATAGAAATCAAGAGTGATGACTGAAGACAACACTGACTGTCTATTCTAAGCATGAAGACATTGTTGCCAGTGTTACATTGTTGTGTTATATACATATATATATATATATATATATATATATATATATATATATATATATATATATATAGAACAAAATAAATTAACAATTAAATGCTGTTCCACCTAAGAGGACTTTAAAAGTATTTATTCATATTTATTAAATCCATTTTAGTCATGTACAATGAGTATGGTAAAAACTGCACAAGAAATTTGTGAGACAATTGCCAAAATTCTGCATGACGGTTCGGCTCAGACATAATATTTGTAACCGAAAATTTACCCATAATCGAATAATGTCCGCGGACAATGAAAGCAAAACAGACACGAACAATAAACTATTTTTTGCAACAATAAAAAAAATATAATACAACTTTATGTCTCTCAAAAAAGAATGCTTGATTATAATCCGTTTGGGATTAATAAATAATTTTGATTAGCTGTATTGGTTTGAATATCTGCATTGGACTTCGAAAGCCGGTCATGTTTAGTGCAAGAAGATAATCCATCTTTGACCTTAATCCAAGGAAAACACGGAATGATAGGTCTTCTATCATTCGTGTATCTGGGGCCGAATATTTTTTTTCATATTCTGTGTTTTGGTTATGGAAACGTCAAAATGTTCCTGGGATTTACAGTCAAAAAGACAAAATCCACACATTCTCAATTCTCAATATGTAAATTGTTAAAATATTTTCGAAATAAAGTAGAAAAAAAAAACGATTGGATTAAAAGAGAAAAAAAGGTTTTTCGAAAAATGATTCAAAACGTTACTTTTTTCCGAGTGTGTTGCAGAAAAGATTCTAGACAAAGTTGATAACAATAAACCAGTTAGAAAAGATAATGAAAGTAATCGGAGAAGTAGGTATAAAGGAGAAGGTGTAAAATATGATGAAATAACGTTCCTAAAAATCGAATATGTGTAAGTACATATGACTTAAAATAGCCCGAAAAGAAATAAAGAGAACTTACTATATATATCTCGTCCGATCGAGACCTTTATATGGATATAATGCATGGCGTGAAAACTGTTCAAAATATTTACTCTTAGCTGTACAAACCACTTTGTACGATCAATAATTAAAATGTCGTGTGAAGCGTTTCGATCGTGATGATGACCATCCTTCTTTGAACCTCTTGGTCTGGCGCTACATAATCACAAAGAAAGAACTCAGGTATCACAAAACACATCATTGGATGATTTTCAAAAACATCAACAGCGAAAATGGATATCACATTTAACACGAAGCGAAAATTATGACATAATTCAGGATGTTGACATTGCACCTTACTTAAATAAAAGGTTAGGAAGGAATCACCCCCCTGTGAATACTGAAAAAAGTGATAACAGCTACTAGACTTGATAAACATATTTTCTTGAAATTTAGACAAAAAGATTCTAAAAATTTCAACCGGGAGTAGTACTCGGTCAATGTAAACCAATTTTTTCCTTATAACTTAACGGCGAATTTTACGATCAAAGATAGGGAGAATAATGTTTAATTTTGATGCCAGCCCGATGGTGAGGGAGTGAAGAATATTGTAATTCGAGTAGAACTGACTGCTTTATTTCTTTTCACTTTCTTACTCTTTCATTTACTCATTCTTTCATTAAATCATTCATTCATTTTTCTTTCTTGATTTTTCTTTCTTTCGTCCCATTTTTCTTTTATATTTAAAAATTACTTCTTGAATGGGTCGATTTTACTTTTCGAGTTCTTTCTTTTCTTCTTTCTTTTTTTCTTTCGTTCTTTCTCGAGTCCCTTTCTTTCTTTCTGTTTTTCGCCCCTTTATTTCCTACCATTCTTTCTTTCGTCCTTTTCATTTAACTCTTTCTTTCTTTCTTTCTTTCTTTCTATTCTTTTCAATATATTTCTGTAATATTTTCTGATCTTATCAATCACCCTCGCGATTTATCACCTCTTTATCTTTTGTATATTTTTTCTTTTTCTTTCTTTCTTTCTTTCTTTCTTTCTATTGATTTATTTATATCTCTTTAGTTACTTTGTTTTTTATCTGTCTTATTCACATTGCAAATTTTCTTTCTCATTCTGTCGATAATTCATCATTTTTTCCTTTATTTACCTGTTCCCATTCATTTCCCAATGGGTTTCTATATATATATATATATATATATATATATATATATATATATATATATATATATATATATATAAGCATGCACGCGTATAAATATATAAGAATATATTCAGTCACTATATTTTTTTTTTTATTTTGCTTCTTTCCGTCTTAGTCATCGCATTACTTATTTATCGTCTCCCGGGGCTTATTTGTTTGGTGACGTGTTTTTTTTTTTAATGTACCTGCCAACATTTTGTCTTCTGCGCGGCCGTGTAAGCTTCTTCACTTATTTGTGACTCAAGTAGGTTGTTTGTGTTTTCGGAGGTTCCTGATTTCGAACTGATCATATTACTTGTCATGTAATTCAATTTGGGTTAACGCCATTCAAACAAGGGTCAAGTTTTTGGTTGTTTACATATACAGTGCTCTATATGTCTGTTTATCTATTTGCAAATGTATTATAATATTTTATAAAGTGATACACACATACGCGCGCACACACATCCAGGCTTGAAGCAACCGCATGTCTAGCTGCACTGATGAGCTGTAATACAGTGAAACAGGATCATATGTGGATGACTATATATATATATATATATATATATATATATATATATATAGAGAGAGAGAGAGAGAGAAAGAGAGAGAGAGGATCTCATCGAGCGCTAACTTACTGATCCTTCCAGTCAATGTCTGAAATGTCGTAAATCAAACGTTATCTTCCGAACATTTGATATTTATTTTTAATTTAAGCATCTCAGACGTGCTTAAAATTAAAAACAAATATCAAATGTTCGAAAGATAACGTTTGATTTACGATATTTCAGTCAATGACTGGAAGGAACAGTAAGATGGAACTCGGTGAGCCCCCAAAATAAGCATATATATGTTATTCGCAGAAAGTACTGCTTCGCCGTATGACTGCACTTCAGTATGACTAGATATCCAAATGCCTCAAACCAAGATTGAAACCCCATCGATTTGATGTTAGCCAGAACTTTTACCTCTAAGCTACCATTATCCGACTATTTGTACGTGTATACACGATTATTCTTGCTGGAGTCCAATAGTTAATTATTTATAAGTCGTGTTAAAAATCATTGATAATTGTAATAAAAGGAAACATTCGGTATATATTGAACGAGTAGCCAGAATCGCTCTCATCTGAAATTGATAAAATATTTCTTCTAATATTGTTTTTGAGGTAAATAGTTTTATGATGTCCTCTAACTCGTATTATAGAGTATTATATTGATGAACGCTTCATTTATTACCTTTTATTTTGGGTCATTATCTTTATACCATTTTTCACTCTTCTAGTTATATGTATTATCCATTATAGTTCCTGCTGTTGAAAATCTTCAAATGATGTGGTTTGTGTTATCTTGCATAGTTCTTTGTAATTCTGTCGTGCTATACCGTAAGGTTTGAATATAGTCCTCTCTAAGAATTAAAGTTTTCATTCGCCCCAAACCATTTCCATTCGCTGACATACGCCATCTCTGACAATGCTTTCATCTTCAGTTTGTGATCGACTAACACCAAATCCTTTTTAGTAACACAAACACACACACACACATGCAAATATATATATGTGTGTCTCTGTGTGTGTGTGAATTTATATATATGTGTGTATTATGTGTGCAAGAGAATGTATGCATGTATGTATGTGTGCGTTGATGTTTCATGTGTTTTCAATTTAATACAAATTTATGGTACTTAAATCACAATTCATTTATAGTTAGTTGACTTTACCGTTGGTGCATCTTGGATGCTGCAGCATATATATATATATATATATATATATATATATATATATATATATATATATATATATATAAAAAAAGGCTTAAACACTAATATTCCATGGTCATAATTTATTCCATTGGAATCGTAAATACGATCCAATTCATCAGACCTACAAATTCAAAAAGAAAACAGAAAAAAAACAACTCCGGAAATAAAAACAGAATTTAGAGAGAGTGTAAGTATGAGGAGGAGGAGGGAGATTAAACCTTAACAGGAAAATTTTAGGAGAGATGGGTGGAAGGTGTTTAAGTAAGTGAAAAATGAATGTTGTCGGATGTCTAATGCATAAAGATGCATTTCGTGGTGACATACACACACCATAGACAATCAAATGTTAGAATAAGAGGGAGGGAAAGACGAGGTGGGGGAGAGAGATGGGACGAAGGAAAGTAAAATTGCGTTTACTTAAAGGGCCGCTTTGTAATTGACAAGATTTGACAAATTTAATATCGACTACAGGTTACAAATCAAATAAATATATAAAGATAAATATAACGATTATCTAATCCAGCAAGGACCTATATTTCTATGTTCAAAAACACATGCGAATACAAACAATAACATATACATGTATATACATACACATAGGCGTGTACCCACATGCACACATACATATACCCATGTACACACATATAAAAATATAAAAATATATTCACATATCCACACATACACATATTCATCTATATCCATATACACACACTTTTCACATACATATACACGCATACACATGCACACATGCACATACCCATATATATATATATATATATATATATATATATATATATATATATATACATACATACATACAAAATTATGGGTATGTTTGTATATATATATATATATATATATACACACATACACACATCGAATAAATTATGACCATGGAATATTAGTGTTTAAGCCTTTTTATTATATCCTTTAATCTGTCCTAGACATTGAGTTCTACCTGGATTCTTCCTCTTGGAATTTTTATTCTAAAAATATATATGTATGGGTATTTATATATTTTGCATATGTATGTATATTTTCCACTAATATTATCTATCTATCTATATATATATATATATATATATATATATATATATATATATATATATATATATATATATATATATGAGTATATGTATGTGTGTGTATATATATATATATATTTGTGTGTGTGAGAGAGAGTATTAGTTGTAGAAAGAACGAGACATGGCAAAAGAGAGGATGAATTGTGGATCTTGTATTTTTTTTTCGTGTATACAGTGACGTGGACAAAGATATATTGGATTCTGCTAAGAATGGTAAAAATAAATCTCTAGATGCATTTGTCGGACAAATGTCATTAGCTGCAGAAAACATCGGGCGTTCCTACCCAGTGCCCGACCCTCCGTCTCCCCACCCCCAAATCCTAGAGATATACCTATTATTTATTTATTTATTTTGTTTTTGTTGTTGTTGTTGTTACGGGTGCTCGTGAATTTGGGATGTCATGTCAGGCATACTGTGCAACAAGCGACTTCATACCCGCCCTCTACCCCACACCCCGATGCTACAGACAAAACGCTGCAAAAAGCAATCAGTTTTCTCTCCCTCCACGTACCATTTTTTCCCTCTCTTCATCTCTGTCTACCTTTTCCCGTTCTTCATGCCTGAGTAAATATCTTCCAATTTTGGTAATGATGAATGGTGCCGACCACGTAACCGTAATTCACTAAAAAGCTCTCTTAATGATTGATCTTCTCCCGCCACCGATACTTGATTTCAGGAAAAACCTCACCCGCGGTGAAAGGCAATATCTCCAGAATTTGTTTTCTCGAAATGATTGTCTATGCGTTAGACACAAGGCAACATTTCTGCTGGTTTCATTATATAACTGTCTTATTTTTTTTATTAAAGGAGTTTGTCGATCTTAGCACAAATTTATTTATTTTGTTCATTCCACTCCATATAAGGCAATAAAGCCACTAAGATTCAAGGGTTTAATAAGTTTTAGAGAATATGAGAAAACAATCACTATTGAGGAGAGAACAATATAAGAACAGCAATTAAAAAGACAAAAGATAAAGTTTGGCATTGCATTTAAATTTTTAATGATCAAAATTGACTTTGAAGCAAGGAGCCGGGAGCATTGAACGTACAGTTCTATTATGATCAAATTTTGAACAATTTTTATTAAAAAAAACCCTGTCTATTTGAAACCCAAGTGTCAAGAATGTGTCGGTAGGAGTAATCCGGTAAAAATGTCAGTCTTTATAATCTATGGAAGAAACGATTGCACAAATTTTGAATCATAAATCTGTCTTTACGTATTATTTGTGTTTTGAAAGATTTCATTGTAGATGATATATAGCTTTTGTTTAGAAAGTTGTTTTGATATATCTTTACACGGAAAGTTTAGCCTAACTAATCATATCAGATTATTGGCCAACCCATTTCTTCCAACCATTCTACCATCCAGCGAACGGCAAATATATGTTCTCATTCTGAATAAGATCCACGTGAATTATCCTGAGAAATGAAAAGATATGTAATACTTCGATAGTAGAGTAAATGTTACCAGCCTGGAAAGTGGAACAGGAGAAAAGCGTTCAAATTCCAAGAAAGTTTGCTGAATTCACTTCATATTAATGTCCTTACGAAAAGCAAGAATACATCACACTTAATTTTGCTCCAAGCTCCGAGGAAATAGCACCGTAGACAATTTTTTTCATCATTATGCAGCATCCATTCATGAAGAAAAACAAACTTGATTTCAAATCCCTGCAGAAAGCAATAGAAACCCACTCTGTAGTTTTTCCCCCGAAAAATGTATAGCAATTCACATAGAATAAAACGTTGTGAATATAGCAATGGAGATGAGGATAACAGTCCGAATACTGTAAGTACTGTGAGTAATTATAATACCTCATGTCAGCGATATATATATATATATATATATATATATATATATATATATATATATATATATGTTTCATTTCGTTTCGTTTCATCTTTTGGAAGTGCAATCTGATGATCCAGAGTCCTTTAAAATGGCTCTGGTGAAATAAATTATTATAATGGAACCTTAAAGTTGTCTTTTTTTTTACATATATATATATATATATATATATATATATATATATATATATATATATATATATATATATATATATATATATGTATGTATAGTAGTTAGATATGTAGAAAGACTCGATAACCTACGTCCTGAGATGAGATTTTATTAAAAGAGAAAAATAAAATATCTTGGAGACCAGATACCTTTTGGAATTCGGAACTTTTCGAATTTTGGAATAGTTGTAGAGGAACTGAATTGAGATCATGAAATTAAGTCGATTATTAGAGAGGAGGTTGGAACTCTTTTTTAAGCATTAACATTTTTAAAAATCAAAACATCATGAAAATATACTTTTTTCACCTGCAGTGAAACATGTGACCAGCAGGACAGCTACATTAACGCAGGTTGATTTTTGATTATTTTTTAGAAAATCAACATAGCACTCGGTGTGGAAGCTGGTGTTTCATGTGCTTAGTACTGACACCAGCAACCAGATTCAGAGCTTTCACCAATTGTTGAGCATTTAGTTGTAAATCTGTCTAAACAATGTCCAGCAATACCTAATTTTCGCAGGTTTTTGCTTAAAATCTAACTTCAACATTTTACTATTTTAAGAATAAATCCAAAGCAAGTTGATATCATCGTATTAGGCAGATTGAATGGAAATTATATTCAAACAAGAATTCTAGTTCTGAATAATCACAATGCTTGCTCCGTGAATTTTGTTCATATACTATCTGCAAAGTTTCAAGAAACACATTTTATAATGCTGTCCTCTAAACATTTCACCGTTCACGAGAATGAAATTCTAACGCTACGATTTTGAACCTAAACCTAGTGTTTAAACTTGTTTTCTCAAAGAACGGTAAAGATTTGGAAAAAATATGCTGTATCATTATTTACAATGTGAAACCATAACTTTCAAATTGAGCGTAATATCACTATTCTAAAATGTCCTATTGTGACATAACTTTGTTCCTTTAAAATTGTGCTCAGAACTATTTGAATAATAAGGACGTCAAATAATTACAAAGATCATGGCTAATATCAATTTTCTGAAAAATCAACAATAAATGCTTCAAGATGTTGAGCCGAAAAATTTAATTCAATACAAAATAAAGATTTGATATATTTATTTCTAAAAAAATGCAGATATGAGAAAAAGCCCATGCTAATTTGTAGTCATCTCTGGACAGTAAGATATACAGCTAAAATTAATCAATATTCAGTATTTGTTTCTTGATCATGATTTTCGTAGATGTTAGGATGACAAGAATATTTTATCCCTTAAATATTCAGGATTTCTAATTAATAAATAGTAAACACTGTAAATACCGCGGCATCTGGATCAGTTATACATAATTTACTATAAGAGATAAGGAAACTGAACGTAGGCTTTGCTCAAAGATTTGCCCAACACGACAAGTTGCTATAATAGCAACACGTTAAACAAAGAAATCGGGTCACGTAGCCTTGTTAGATCGAGACTTTCATGTGGAGGTCGGTCATGGCGTCAGAAACGTTTAGAAATATATAAATTGTCAGCTGTATCCAAACGCTTTCTGAGATCAATAATTAAATTTAACTTTTAGCGAATGAACGATTTAGATTTTATCGACGATCATAGTACTTCGTACCAAGCTGACTAGCATAACATAATCAGAAATATCTGTCCTAAATAACAGAAAACACATCAGTTGAGACATTTCGAGAGCAGCAACAAAAACGCATATCACATGTTCCTTGAAGAGAAAATAATGACATAATGACGATGTTGATATTCTACACTACTTCAAATAGAAGTAAGCTTCCATCAATAAGAGAAAGTGTGATAACAGTTAATCGACTTGAGAAAAAAATTCTTCTGAAAAAGAGACATTTTATAAATGTCAAACGATTCTTCCACTGGCTGAGGATTATTTCCATATAAGGAAAAGGGTAATATTTTCATTAGCATTAACATTTCATCAGGCGTGTTTATTATGAATTCATAACGTTTTTCTATACATGACCTCGATATTTAAGATGATTAAATCCCAGTATACTTTATATTATATATATATATATATATATATATATATATATATATATATATATATATATATATATATATATATATATATATATATATATATTGTGTAAATTTAGGCAGCAATTTTCATTAATGCATGTTTCATTAAATAATATAGTTTTGTCTCTTTATTTTAAGTAAGTTTCCTTTCATATTGTCTGAGAAGCTTAATAACATTATCATTGAAAGACGAAGGAAATCACCATATTGATACATTTTTAAATGCAATCTAAGCTTTCGGCTTACATATGCCATTATCAAAGATTACAATTACTTTTCAATATATCAACCAATACTCGGACGAAACAATAATGATAGACTGTTTTTGTTGCATGAAAGCAACGAGTAACTCGTGTATACGAGACGCGGAAGCGAATAGTGTGTGGCAGCTCCTGACGTCACACATGACCACGCGAGAGTGAAAGTATGGGAAGGTGTTGATATAAACCAATAGCTTCTGTTATCAATTATAGGCATTTAAGAATATTTGTGGACATTTCGTAGTTTATTTTGTTCAGGTTAGGTTTCAACTGCTTTATGTATATAGCTTCAAGAATTCAGACTATCATTATTGTGTTTTTACCTGAGGTTAAGAAAATGCGAATGTTAAACAAAATGGTTACAATAAATGACAAATCTGTCAGCTTAAACTGAAGCCAGACAGATAATTTTGAAATACTGCTTTTAAATATTTACATTTTCTTTTTTCTATTTAGTAAAGCAGACGATGCAAGGTACTAACTTCGCATTGAAAGCACCTTTCTGCGGCAAGTTTCAGTTAAAATTAGAACAGAGGATACCTGGTGTGTTAATCGTTATAAACTGTAATTAATTACTGTAGTACGTAATTATGTAAAATATGTATTTGTCTTCCTACTTGGTCTATTCAGAAACCTTTAGAATCGTAGATAAAAAAAATATATATGTATTTGAATTTATAATATATAAATACAAAATTCACTATAATCTCTATTGTTTTAACAACGATTATATTTTTTTCTTTTTGCAGGTAAGTGTCCTTTTCTTGAAATACAACAGTCAGGTAAATCTCTTTCTTTTTTTAAAATATTTACCTTCTTCTTCTTCTTCTTTGTTTCCGTGCCCGTTCAGAATGTGGGGATCATAGCTCTCCACAATGTTCTATTCTTTGTAGCCCTTGATACATTTTTTTTTTCAATGTCTCTCCTAATCCCTGTTCCGTCAAATATTTACAAAAGACCGTTAGGTTGGTTATGAGCAACTTTACTTTTTCTTGCCTTCAATATGGCTGTCAAGTTTTCTAATCTCTTTTTCCTCATTATGTGTCCTAGAAATGTAAACTGTCTCTTTCTAATGGTAAGTATATGTGTTCGTTTTGTTTCCGTTTTCTTCTAAAACGTCATATGTTCAGTTTATGATATTCTCAGCATCGCTCTATTGAACCGCGTTTATCTGGCCTTAAGTTTCTTCTTCTGTGATGAGATTTTCCAGTATGCACGACCATATAGGAAGACTGATTTTAAATAACATTTAAATACTCTTTGTATCTAACGATATTTTCCAGTTTCTTAATATTTCGCTTAGCATTTGGAAGGCATTTTTCGCAATCCCAATACACTTTCTGATTTCGTTGTTACATTTCTCTCTCCCCTAGTTAAAAAAAAAATTCTTAGATTTTTAAATTATTGTTCGTGCTTAATTTCGGCATCTGTATTTTGTATTTCACATTGTGGGCTCTTCTTTTTGGGACAACAATATATTCGCTCTACTTTTCATTCTTAAACCCAATTATTTTTAATTTCCTTTGCAACGAATGACTTAATAATTATCAGTTTTCCTACGTTGTTCTCATCCCATAACACGTACGTGTGTATCTAAAAAAAAAAAAAAACAAACTCCCAAGGATAAAATCAGAGAGGGGATTAAATAGAAATCTGGCAAAAAAATGAGTTAAGCATTTTGGTGCAAAGCTAAATTTTAATTTCACAAACCGTGTTTAAGCAGGCCCTGTGGACTAAAGAATTGCGGCTTGAATTGGGGAATCGGAGAGCAGAGTTCAAATTCCAGCCAAGTTCGAATTACAATTGAATTCATTACATTAATTTCCATGGTAATAACCTTTGGCAAAGGTATGAATCTATCTCTACCCTTAAGTATCAGAAGCGACAGGGATTTATAGCCTTGTTTATGTAACCAGTCTAAGAGAATGAAAATTTTAAATTCCAGCCTGAAGAGGATTGGGCTCTATCAGAAGACAGACCAATTCTACAGTGGCTGCAGTATGGGCTATTATTAATTATTGACTTATTTTCTTTCATCCCATTTCACTGTCTTATTGCAACATTGAAATGTTTATTTTACCGTCGTTACGTATCGATCGAAAATAAATGCCAAGATCTCTGGCGTGTTTTAAATATTCAAAGCGTGAGGAATAACGCCTTGAGAGTTATCATAATCAAAACTGATAATAATAAACAACTTCAGCTTGCAATTGCGTAGAAAAATTCATATAATTCTTGTATTTTGTCTATTAAGCATATTAAGCAAACAACAGATAGTAGCTATCGGGCAATTACTATCTGGCTTTCAAAAGAGTGTCTCACTAGACAAGATACTAAAATATTTTTCATAATGAACTAAACTCTCCAAAGAAAAGCGATGTGACATCAAATCTCGGAGAATTATTGTTCTTTATATTCTCTTCCAGACTCATTATCTAATGGCTGTGGAACAATAATACTGCCTAATATACAAAATTTAAATGTCATGTTCTTTCAGGACGTAAGCGATCATTTTTCTACATTTCTTCAATTTCTTTTAATATCCATTGCCATGACAACATTGGTAAATAGAATTGAGTAGTTTCCTATTCGCTTCTAAACGATTTAGAATATAGAGTTGTCTTCCTAGAATGGATGAAACAGAAGGTCCATGAGTGATTTGGTTTGGTTTGTTGTGTTTTACGGCATATCAACCTCAATGGCTTATTTAATGCCGACAACTTTTTTTTTCTGGTAATATTTTGCTTTGGCAAAAATATATTTCTGGTAATATTTTTTTTCTCAAAAATGTATAGCTGGTAATATTATTTTAAAAGATGTATTGCTGGTAATATTTTTTTCCAAAATCGTATTGCTGGTAATATTTTTTTCAAAAATATATTTCTGGTAAAGTTTTTTTTTTCAAATATATATTGCTGGTGATAGTTTGTTTTTGTTTCCAGATATATTGCTGGTAATAGTTTTTTGTATTCTTTTTCTTCAAAAACATATTGCTGATAATAGTTTTTTTTTCAAAAATTTATTTCTGGTAATAATTGATTAGAAAGTATTTCTGGTATTAAAACCTATTTTTATACTTTTATAATGCTTTTTACCTCAGTTTCGGGGTTAACTGTTTGCGTATAAAAGGTGACCCGGGTCTGGGTGGACCTAGAAACACCAGCATTTAAGATGTCTGGTCTGTTAGCAGTTCAAGCCAGTTTATTACATTATAGTCACTGATTTGAAAATATTTTAAATTGATAAAATCTCATACAGGTTGATGTGTATATGCATATTTCAATCAAGTTAATTTGTGACGTTTCTGGCAAATATCACGATAACAAGATCGAATGAATGACAGTATCAAGCTTGTTTCAAAAATGTTACTCTAGCGCTAAGATTCCCAACGTGGAACATGGTAATATTTTGGTGAGGCATACATAGGATGCTCACCCTTCGGCTTACTATACCAACGTGCGCTCAAATTTCATTTTGCATTATTTCATGGTAAAAATGATCAAAGTAAATTACAGAATCAGCTTTCAATGAAATATTTTATATTTCTACATTTTAGTTCTGTATTATGTTTTGAATCTATATATATTTAGCTGTTTTTTTTTTTTTTGTTTTTTCTTTTTTTTTTTAATTTTTCTCTTTTATGGACACCATGGTCTTTAGAGTCTTGTTTAGAGACCAAGTTAATGGCTTTTAAGCATTCTTTACTTGAATTGCAGTGCAAGTTTGAATATGTAAGAATTAAATATTATAGCAGGGGTGCCAGAATTTTAGAAATACCAAAGTGTTGCATGGCACAAAATCGATCGGGAACAAATGCTCTAGCAAAAATTATAATGAAAATTATCTTTACAAAAAATATTATAAAATAATGTTTTGCAAAGATTGTTGAATTATGCAGTAATCTGCCAGTTTTAGAAATAGATAACGAAAGATATAGACATAAAAACTAATTTTCTCAGATGGCAAATACAAATTAAGAAAGAAAGAAGGAAAGAAAGTAAATATAATTAGTAAATAAGCGTCGGTACTGATTAAAAAGGGTCGAGTATGTAATTATATAAATATTTAAATAAATAAATATATAAGTAAATAAAAAAGAAAGAAAGAAGTAATTAAATGAAGAAGAAATAGTTCATGATAAGAAAACTATTTTAAGTTCTTTAAATTTAAATTTAATTAAAATTAATACGAATGAATAAAATTAAAATATGTTCTAGATGTGTTTCTTATAATGAAACGAAGAAAAAGAAGAAAGAAAGAATCTCGTTTCGAAACTAAAATTAATTTTCTAACAAAGAGAAATTTTAATTTTTAAACATCACGTGTTAAATGGCTACCATCAACGTCAGTGTAATTTTTATCAAAATTCCTGCCGACAACTTCGTCGGCAAAAAAGCTGAGTTTGTAAAATTTCATTGAACTTCATTGAAATATTTCCCATTGAAAATTAAAAATAATATATAAACGCAGACCTCTGAAAATAAACTTCAGGAATGCCAAGAACATAATCCCTCTATATGTGTTCACTGAATTCAAATTAATGAAACTAATTACAAAAAATAATTCACCATTATCAAAATGTTACGGAAATCTTTGCAGTTTTTATAATCCAACATGAATATAGATACTTTATCGGCACAACACCAAATAGGAACTTAAATAAATAGATCAAAACAAAAATATATAAAATCACAAGGTGTCCATGTTTACAGAAGGACATTCATAAGCGAATGCAGTGAGATGGCTTAAAAGGGCTAAGAATACCAAGTTAGAGGAGGAATTTTCTGGGAACTAGGCAAACAACAGCTCTTCGATCGATTGAGTTGAAACAGGAAGCTAACGGGGATTTTGAAATTGAAACCAAATATTTCCTCCTAGTTAGAAAATCAGCTTTCATAATCTTAAAAAATAGAAGCAAACAAATCGTGTCTATAGTTCTGAAAAACAAAACAAAAAAAAAAAAAAAAAAAAAAAAAAAAAACTGTAAAATAAAACCTTTCACAAAATACCAGGGAATTGCCCGAGACAGGAGAAAAGGGTGAACATGAAGGAATCGAACAGATGTCACATTTGAAAAGATTCCTATAAATAACTAGAATTGAGACTAAAAGTTTTAGATGTCGGTTAAATATTAGATCGTTGTACTGAGATCTGCGGGAATACTGAAGAAGGTGATGTCACTCCAATGAAAAGCAACAGACATCTGGTGAGATCACGTAAAAGTGCGATATATAATAATAATAATAATAATAATAATAATAATGTGCAAAACAATATGGCTGAACTCAGCTGGCACAAAAAGAATATAGAAAACGTCATGTCAAAGTAGCCTTGACAATTCATTGTGGGTTTTGCATAAATATGTGCAGCGAATTGCTACAAGCATTCACCACCGTCAGTAGCGTAAATGTAGCCCATGTAGGTAAGATCATCTTGATTGACAAGCACTTGGGTTGCATTTGCCATAATATTTGACATCACACTTGTGCACAAGTGTAGGTATGACGCGATCCTCACAGACGTTGCGGTACCTTGGGGTATGAATGTCATGAAGGCTGAGCAGACGAAAGACCAGACATTCTAAGATCTGGCAGGGCAAATCGGAATCATCTACTAAACACCAACTCAACTCGTCCCTTTATTTAGTTGGCGCAATTGAGACTATTTACAGGAATATTTCTGCCTCGTCAGACGCCTGAAATCATTCGGGTGCGCAGTCATCAGAGAATGATTTTGTCTCTAAATCATGAAAACATTTCGGGACTATATCAAATGTTTTAGAGTCGTTACTTAGCAAATATTTTCCTTATCTCTACTCCTTTAATATATAATATTCTAGAAATTTTCCACTGCTCTTTACTACTTGAACATTTTATGTAAGCTGTTAAATGTCTTCTTACATTTTTTGTCTAAACCCAACATTGTTTTATTTCGTTGTTTAAAACTTACAGATCGTAAAAATTTTACAATCGCTGTAGAACATTAGTGAGGCAATATTCTTTTTCATTTCAATGAAAATACAACCTTTGTCTCATATGAATCTTTTTAATAAAAGCGAACCCGTTAAGTTTGGTAGTAACAACATCGGTTTTATGATATCATCAAGTAGAATTCAGGAAAAATATTTATTAGGGAATTTCTGCTGTTCCTGCTGACCACAAAGAATGAATATCCGAAAATAAAAAGCTTGAAAAATCACTGACCCAGAAAGTGAATATGAAAGTTATATTCGTACTCTTCATTATACTAGTGTCTGGAACAATCCACAAATATTTCCATAAAGATTAGAACTGGAAATATATATAAAAAAAGAAAATACTTCTTGTTCTTTTATTGCCTTCTCTCCTTAATAGTAGCTTTTCTTATATTATCTAATACTCAAAAACCTATTGCCTCCAAGTGTCTTTATTGCCTTGTTTGGTCTGAAATGATTTTTTAATTATAATAGAATTCACCTAACTTGAGGACAACCAAAATCAGGAAGAGAAAATAAAAACGAAAAATGAAAAAAAAAGCGAATGGAAATAGTGTAAATAATTAGAATCCCTAATCACGGAAATATAGACAGATGTAGTAGGATTAATAAAGCTGTTTAGTAGTATTTTCTTTGTTCTAACTTAGTGTTTCTGCTTCTTGGTACTTTGCTCATATTTTTGTCATACATTTCTTGCCCCTCCAGTGAGCTATCAGACTTCCGTGTCATTTAAAAAAAAAAAGTCGGTATCACACTATGCAAGGCAGTAAAGCCACTAAGACACAAGTGGTTACAGGTTGTAGAAGAATTAGGAACAGAAACATTAATAATGAGCGGGAAGAGTAATCTGGAGGACGGTAAATAGCAATTGACATTGAATTTAAATTTTTGCAGATTAAAGTTGACCGGACATCATGGACCTGGAATGGATTTTCACCAGAGAGAAGTGCGAGAAAAGTAACTGTTAGTAGATAATTTACGGCTAGATCTATCCAACTCAAATGCAAAATGATAAGATCTCTACACCTGCGCTCGAATTCAAAAAGCTACTTAACATAGCGAAGATCTCATTCGAAAAATTACGATGAATATATTTATAGAAAAGGCACAGAGAGGTAAATTTACGGCAGTGGGAAATTGGCTGAAGACGAATCGCCAGATCAGGACTAATAATAGTGTTCTTGATCGCCTCCTGTCAACAGAAAAATGCACGTTGAAAAACAGCAACAACCAAGTTATGTTTATGATTTTGTTGATTATCTCGTAAGGATCAAAATGTTGACGCTTCTTTTTGCTTACTCGTTTATCATTGATGGCCACTGATATTGGTGGATAACCGTGCTATTGATCTTTTGCGCTAATCTTATCAACTTTATGTTTCGTTTTCCCCTGCTTGTGTATTAAGTCCAAAGGATCTGGGTCAACAAGAGATAATCTTTTGCACTTGAAGTGCACCTGTTTACTTTGCATCGGATTTGCTTTTAATCGTTAATATAAGCTTTAAAGTAATACCTACTCAATTATATATCAAAGAGCTTTTCTTATATGATTCTTGTGAAGCCATCATAACGGAGAGAGGGAGGAACGTCTCTGAAGATTGAAGTAAGCGACACATGGCTTGTCGGTACGTTGTGACTCTAGGCCGGACTGTTTTGTTTTTGTGCGAAAGAATAAGGCCAATAAGACATAGCTGACAACACCGAATATCTGGCGGCCAAACAGAAACGATACATTAAAAACTTGAGTAATGTGAGTAACATCCAATAATGATCAAGCTGTGGCTGAAAATGACGAAGATCTATATATCATTTAACTCTTTAATTTATATGTAATCTGCACTATTTTTGCATCTCAGCTGTTACTAACGTTTACGAGGTTTAAATTAGATGCATTAGATTCGAATTTTTCTGTTCGTCCATTTTTTTCTGATGAGGATTACTTGTCTGCCTTGAAGGCACCATTCGAATAATAGTTTTTACATGCTTTTCTATCCCGATGTCTGACAACAGGACAAAATAGAATAACCATTTTAGCAACGAGTTGGAAATTGTAATATTCAAACAATACTTCTTCCTATATATATATATATATATATATATATATATATATATATATATATATATATATATATTTTCAGCTTAGGCGTATGTTGTGACAGGTGTTTATAATTCAAGTTGCTCATTTATGTTTTTTATCACTTCAGCTCGAACTAAAATTATGCTGGAGTCAGCAGAATATATTTATAAGAAACGGCTGAACTAAGCCGACGGATTTGTGGACGTGACAACACGTGAATAGGTTTCAGTAGCATAAACACATTTCACGAAATACATTCTAGATTTAGTGTCTCGCCAAGTAAGTCTTTGACAAAAGATTCCATTTATAACATCCCATGCAAATGTGAAAAATGAAAACTCTACCGTGCTTTTAACGTCTCTCGGGAGGAACCTGGAAAGCCATCATCAAAGAGAAAATAGAGAAAATTCTAATATAACACATTGTTTGCAAAACTTTTTCTGCGTTGATTTTCGGAATGAAAATGTTCTCACCAAATTTAGTGTGATAAATTATACATTAATAAATTCAAAAAAAAAATGGAGAGATGATTGAAGGGAGAGAACCGGGTTTTCGCAGTCAAGAAATTATCATTGATGACTCTCTCCTCCAATTTGCGGACCCTAGTTATTATATTCTTAATACTTGTTATAATGTAAAAATATCACAATCATAAAATCGGTCAATAATTACTAATAAATATTTATACTTGGATTCAGGCTTGCAATTACAAGTAATCTATCAAAATATTTTGAATTTTGAAATAATTTTATATTTTGGGCATATGATTTTTGGAAACTGTTTCTAAACCTTTGATTTTTGTTCAATCATTCCGCCTCACCTGCTATCCTCTTCCGCTGCACCTGCTATCCTCTTCCGCCTCACCTGCTATCCTCTTCTGCCTCACCTGCTATCCTCCTCCGTCGCACCTTCTATCCTCTTCCGATTCATCTGCTATACTCTTCCGCCTCACCTGCTATACTCTTCCGCCTCATCTGGTATACTCTTCCGCCTTACCTGCTATCCTCTTCTGCCTCACCTGCTATCCTCTTCTGCCTCACCTGCTATCCTCTTCCGTCGCACAAATGAGGTGAATTCTACGGTTTGAGAACCACTGGTACAGCACATCAATCTGAATCGTGTTCCCATTATATTTACTGGGATGAGAGCAAGAATATACAAGGAAACAACATGAAAGCAGCTGTTTAAATTAAGTTATTGTATATTTAAATCATTCACCTGTTTTCTACAGTGGGAACATCCTATGGTATATATTTTAAATCAATTACGGCTTCATGGGCGTTTAAACTTCTGTTTTATTCGTGTTGATCGGACTGATCCTAGATAGTCAATATATTAGTTATATTTTCATTTGAATTGAAAATCTAATTCTCTAAAGACGCCATCCTGGGTAAGACGATAAACTACATCCGCGACTTGGGTTAGACGATAAACTAAGCCCAACAGCAAGGCCTCTGCTCAGGAGGTTTTGAGGAGCGAGGAACCACCATTAATTGCTGGTGTTCCCAGGTCCACCCTGACCATGGGTTGTAGCACCTGTTAGGGTCCTAGCTATAGGCAAATAATTACCCCCTCCAAAAACAAAGGGTCAAAACATTTGAATTAAAATTATTACCAGCAATACATTTTTGAAAATAAAATATTATCAGCAATAAAAATCTTGTAGGCATTAAATAACCCATTGAAGTTGATATGGCGTAAATGAAACCAAACAAAGTGAAATTCTCTGAAGACGCGACGGCTATTTGACCTGAAGAATTTACGCTTACAGAATGCTGAAGCATATTTACCCTTTTGCTAGAATGAGCTTTGCACTTATTTTTCGAAATAGACCAAAGATAAATTGACTTTAAACAGGGTGGATACTCGTGACTCACATTGTTAGTGGTGATTTCTAGAGATATGCAATTGTGAGCAAAGGCTGAGCCTGGTTATGTCTAAATGAGAAGTTTAAATTTTGGTAGTTGATTATGATTAGATGTTGGGGAAGCACATAAAGGAAAGAAAAATAAAAACAGCGTGAGTTGTTAATCATTCCGTTGCAATTCTGACAGTTATCCACACCCCTGTTGCATTTATTACTACAATAAGTTTGATGTAAACTTTAGTTTTCTTAATGGATCAAGTATAGTAATTAAAACAACGAGCATAATACAAATAGAAACCACTCTGAGAATAAGGATTTTGACATATCTCCGAAATTTAATTATTATATTGTAAATATCTGATATAAGCGGCCGCCATTACTTTATATCTGTCAACCTAATTTCTTTAAGGATACAGTGAAAACCTAGTGTAGATTTCCTTAACGTAAATCACGTTTTTTCTTGAATATTTAGTTTGAAATAAAGTTCTGTTCATAATGACAGGATTCATTGGGGAAACATGTCAAAACAAACATTTTCTAAAAGTATTATATATTGATGATGTAATGGAATAACTCTGCACCCCCATAAATGATTATACTAGATAGTAAGTATCTATAAAGTCAATTATCTACGAGAGACTGTGAGTAGAAGAGAGAGAGAGAGAGAGAGAGAGAGAGAAAGAGAGACAACGCAAGCATGTCTGACCTTCCAGTTAGTGGCACTCACTGTGTGTATAACTGTACCGTATTTCATATTTCATATTGTAGTTGTTGTGTACAATAAACCTTTCTTCTAGTATCCGCCTAGTGTTACTTATTTATTCCCTTAGCACGGAATATAATAGTTCCGACGAGGATTGTCGGAACATAACAGTTGACCAGCATTTAATACTGTAAGTGCCAATTATAACGAGATTATAAAAGAAAAAAAATAACTTTGCAGAAATCGAATTAGAAATAATATTGTATTATAACGAGAATTAAATTTAGCTATACGGTAGTCGAAATCGCTAGTTCGAATCTCATCTAAGGTTATTTTATTGACGATCTTTGATATTTATTTAATGTTTGTAGGGAGGAATAACAGAAACAAGTCGAAAGTTAGAAACTAGTCAGTATAATACTATCCGAAAGTGTTCCGGATTTCGAGTCTCCATCATTCTACTTAATAGAAAATATATTTTCATCTATGGAAAGCGACATATATAAAGATATATGGAAAGAGGCACAAGCACACAAACACACACACACGCATATATATATATATATGTGTGTTTTGTGTGTTTGAGTGCGTGTTTGTGCGTGTGTAAAAATTCAGATTAAATAAAATATATATCTGTAAGAAGATCATGTTAATAAAGACAAGGGATAAAACTGTGATTTCCTGTCGCAGTTTTCTCCTGTCATGGACTTATCCTAGGCAAATATAAGGAATGCATTTTGGAACATTCGAACTTGACGTGATATCACACATATTTTTTCTATTACATACAGACAGAAACACACGTAATATATATATATATATATATATATATATATATGTGTGTGTGTGTGTGTGTGTGTGTGTGTGTGGTTGTGGTGAGAGAGAGTCATATTTGTTAAAATTTAACACATGATACATATGGCGGAAACTACGTCACAACCATTCTTATCATAAAGCAGATGCGATGATTAATATTTACGAAGCTTGATGAGAAAGCAAGAAAGATTTTATTTAGCATCCTGTTAGGATGGAACTAATTAAAAGGCTGTTTCCGAATTCCTCACTTTGATTTCTGCAGGATATATGAGCAGATATATTTTTTCTAAAGTGCCATGCGTGATATACGATTAGTCGATCATGTATCTTTCGATATATAAATCCGAGCGTATTCGCCTTATACTATACTTGATAATGTCTAAAAGTATAGCCGAAAGTGCTCGCAATTATAGAACATTTGGACAGTTTCTACACAGTCTGTGTCCAAAAAAGAAAGCACTTTTTCGAGTGCCTGTGTCTGTGTGTGTGAAATAAAACATTATGATCAGAGACAATGTGGCAACAATGAAATCAGAATAAGATATTTTTACATGAATGAGTTTTTTTTAAACTCATATACAAATGCAGTGAACTGTATACTTTCCATTTCGATGATTTTGTTATGGGATCATAATTATCATTTCCGTTACCTCACACTTTGAAAATCATGAATGTTATGTATTTTGTAAGTGAAGCGAAAGCCATTGAGGCTGATTTAATTATAGAAGAAACGTATTTTCAAGATTGTCTTGTGAAAACGTGCCAATTGGCTTTCTACTGAATTGTATGTAATGCAATGTCTGCGAACCAAATAAGTATTTAAATGTATTTTCTCTAGTAAATAGAAGCGAGAATAACGGCTACCCATCTACATATTATATGAGTTGCCATAAGTTGCCATATATATATATATATATATATATATATATATATATATATATATATATATATATATATATGAGTGTAATGAGAACGAACCCATCAATCTTAGGTTTAGAAATGCTGTGCCTAAACACTTGACCGTTGTTGAAAAGAATTTTTTTCAAATCTAGCCATTACTTTAACACCTCAATCATCCTTCACAAAACTGCTATCAAGAACTACTATTGTTTCCCTCCGTCACCTTTTTTGCTTTTATTTATTTTTTTCAAACAAATGGAAAAAAGGAAATAATGTTTCACATGCGGCATGCTTACGAACAGAATTGTTCATAACCATTTTGGTTATCACCTGTCGAAGTGCAATTTTAAATGCACTGAAACGAAGATGCATCTTTGTAGTGTGTAGAAAGCTTTTGTCTATATTAAAAATGTATAATATGCACATACACGCACACACGCACACGCACACGCACACACACACACACACATATATATATATATATATATATATATGTCACTTAGCTATTACAAGACAGATAGCTATTCCATATTGTTGAGTATTATTTGGATTTTATCGTCAAGCTATTTTGTGGAGGCCTTACTCCTCCTCATGCCATTGGCCATTGTCTAGGCATGCTTCCGATCATCTGGTGTTTGAATGTTTGTTTCTTGGGTTTTTCAAGTAATGCTGTTCTTCTGCACCTCCATCTTGGCCTGTGATTTTAGGTGTTGTGCGCATAATGCGTGCGCATTATGCGTATATGAGCCACCCTCGTTGTAACAGCTTGTTCTAAATCAGTTGTTAAAATGGTAGAAAAGTTATCGACTACCTTATGATTACGTGAAAACGAATGAATTATTAATTCTGGTTGTATATATATATATATATATATATATATATATATATATATATATATATATATATATTAATATATATATATATATATAATTAATCTGAGTAAATATTTGTCAATTAGCTTATGTTACCTTCACCATCAAAACTCCAGAGTTTCAGGGGGTATCAGCAAAATTGTATGCTGTGTGTGTCTGTGTTTGTGTGGGCGTGTGTATGTGGTTGCGTGTGTGGTTTTGCGTTGTAACAGACTTGGTATGCTTATCTAACCAACGTAGTAAGTGATTTACTTGTATGTCATCTATGATTCATTTTTAGGTAAATATCAATATGCAACGGATTGAAGTGTGAAGTTAATTATCTTAGTCAACAAGAGAGAATATGCTTATCAACCTAGTGTTGATTTTGTGGGTTGAAAATCAATATTATTTCTTGTTTGCTTGCATAGAGGCTATCCTTTTGCTTTTACTGTATCATCAAGTTATCTGTGTTCTCAGTAAATTAAGGAACCGCTTTCATTAATTCCAGAAAGAGATTGTACACAAAGTTATGGACTGTCTGTTAACACAAGACACATTTATAACCTGAAATTTAATTAAACATTTTCATAATAAAAAACGAATGTTCTGTTAGAATTCAGAAGGAAATCCATTCGGTGTTGATGATTACATTTTGATATTTGGATTCATGTTTTCGGAAATAAAAATCCTTGTAATTTTCTGTTGTTATTTTCTAAACTCGGTTTTTCTTTATAAATATATGATGCTTGAAGATAATTTCTTTTAAAGGACAACCCAACATATCAGTCTAGATCATTCTTTCTCTCTGTCTCTATCTCTCTGTCTCTGTCTGTCTCTGTCTGTCTGTCTGTCTTTCTCTGTCCCTCTCTCTATCTCTCTCTCTGTCTGTCTTTCTCTGTCCATCCCTCCCTCCCTCTCTCTCTGTCTTTCTCTTTCCATCTGTCCATCCTCTCTCTCTCTGTCCCCCTCTTTCTCTGTCCCCCTCTCTCTCTCTCTGTCTGTCTGTTCTCTGTCCCCCCTCTCTCTCTGTCTCCCCTCCCCTCTCTCTCCCTCTCTCTCTCTCTCTCTCTCTCTCTCTCTCTCTCTGTCTTCCCTCTCTCTCTCTCTCTATATATATATATATATATATATATATATATTCGCGCGGAATCCTATGACCCATTAGGATCTTAGGAGAACCGCTTGTACTTTGGTCGCAGTACAAGTGGTGTTTCTTGGGCAAGATAGCCGGACGGAGCTCAACCCACTCCAGTCGATATATATATATATATATATATATATTTTTGTGTGTGTGTGTGTGTGTGTGTGTGTTCCTAAATTTTCGATTGAGGAGGAAACAGGCTTTGATGCTTTAACTCAATTTAATTTTAATAATTATATTCAGTATTTCGGCTCTTGTTTTTGAAACATGACAACTCTTTTGTAGCGAAGGAATCATATTTTAAAAAAAATAATTATATATATATATATATATATATATATATATATATATATATGTGTGTGTGTGTGTGTGTGTGTGTGTTTTTTTTTGGGTGTTTGTGTGTGTGTGTTTTTGTGTTTTGTGTTTGTGTGTGTGTTTGGGTTTGTTTTGTGTGTGTGTGTGTGTGTGTGCTCGTGCATGTGTAAGCACGTGCGTTCGTCTGTGTGTGTGTGTGTGTGTGTGTGTGTGTGTGTGCGTAAATACAGAAAAATCGAAATCTTATATTAGTCGACGCATTTCGCCATCTAATGGACGTTATCAAGCAAATATAAGAATCACATTTTGCAAAAAGTATTTATATACAAAAGTAAAAATCTACCTATTTATTCAAATATTTTGAATTCAAGAAACGCCTTATTATTCTAATATTCTTAATGATTTATTACGTCAGTTAGTATCCTTCATACATACATACATATATATATATATATATATATATATATATATATATATATATATATATATATATATATATACTTGCATACATATATGTGTGTGAGCGTACGTGTGTCTGTGTGTGTTCGTGTGCGCATTTTCTGTTCAGTGTTAGTTCTTTTTTGTTTGATTTTCGGATATTGCATTAATAACCAGATGTACACAACTCAATATTTTCAACGATTGAACGGATGATTAAGCAAGAAATCGATAATTGATTTTGTACTAAGCATATATTTGCTTCTTTTCCTGTCGGTACTTTTTGTAAATTGGACTATTAGTTCGGTATTTTGCGCACGCTATGTAATTTTCATGCGTAAATTACCAAAAGCCACCGATGTAGAACCGATCAACAGACGTGGTCATGTCTGTCGGCAATATTTAATAATAAGGAAAACAAAAGTAGTAGAAATCACATAAGTATGTTCAAAATTGTTTTATTAATTCGGTTATACGCTTCGCTGATCACGATTGGTTTTGCCAGTCATGTTCTGAGCTCTATAATATATATATATATATATATATATATATATATATATATATATGTGTGTGTGTGTGTGTGTGTAGAAAATAAATTTGGAACCTTTCAATTAGTTTATATACTGAAAGTAACAGCAATAAAAAAAGGAAAAGACTCATAAAAATAACACATTTGGAAACTGCTTTCTATGTATTTGCTGTTACACTTGCTGCATATTTGGTGTTAGACTGTCATGTTGTTCTGCACACATATTTAATTAATTAATTTCATTTTAAATTTAGCTACGAGGGTATACTGAAAAATTATTGGTCTGGCCTACTTCCCAAAGCCAGAAGAAATTAACACATATCAAAACAATTTTGGGAGTCGTTTATTGGTTAGGAAGATATTTTTTTTGCATTCTTTGTACCTAGATCTGAAGCGAATCGTTAAGCAAAAATCCCCGAGAGAATTGTAGCTCCATACGGTTTACTTTGAGATGTTTGTCGAATCGCCGATTTTATTATCCGGATTGACTGGTAGGTGAAGATGAAAAGGAAGAATAAAATATTTTGGTGAAATTATTACATATTGAAAATAAGAAACATACTAGAATTTTAGCCTTTATCAGATGAGTCAACACGTTTCTTGAACTTCAGTGTTCAGAATTATATCCATAAATAGTGACAAATTCAAAAGCAACAACTTAAAAAGACACACATGTATTATCGTTAGTAAACATTCCATATCCTTTCACAACTAGACACAAGGTTAAATAATAAATATGAACCAGAATAGCTACTTAGTTTTGTGGATCGTGGATCTGTACACAAGTGAATTTTACATAAGTTCGTTCTTTAACAAAAAAGAGATTAAGAAAGAAAACATCAGGTAGAAAGATATATTGTTTCTAAAAATAGTCTCCACTCAGCTAACAAAGAATCTATAGGCTAGAACTATAGGTATTCCGTTATAAATGGAAGAGAAAAATATATAAACATTATTGGCAAAAGGAAAATATGGATCAGAAACTTCAAAATGGAGATCAAATAAATGCAAATCATTGGTTACTTTAATAACCAATGATTGGAATGGGAGATAACGGGTTGAACAAAGGATGATTCGATTAAGAAAAATAATTTCTATGAAAAGCATTTTAAAATGAATACATTTAGATTACTTTATAGATTTAATAATTAGTACGTTTCAATCATTTGGGTTAATTATCGCATATTAAGCCAGTTTGCGAGAACTATTTAAGCTATATAGAAGGTGTTTCCTGATATTTTTAGAGAACGTTTTCTTAAAATCTAACATGCGCCAGAAATCCAGAAGCTGGCCCCAAATATTTCCTGTGCAGAGGGGTCGAACGACAAAGTATCGAACGACAAAGTGTCGAACGACAAAGTATCGAACGACAAAGTGTCGAACGACAAAGTGTCGAACGACAAAGTGTCGAACGACAAAGTGTCGATGGACTTGACAAAAAGACAAAATGGCGGAAGATCAAAATGACGAACTAAGTGTCGCCAGAACAAACTGCGGAATGGACAAAGTTTCAAACGGAAAAAAAGAAATCGAACTGTCTAAATGAAGAAATGTGTTTATAATAGAATACATTTTACTTTAGAATAGGTTAATTGGTTATTTGAACCGACTTTTTTTAAAAAAATCATGACAATATATTCGTTTTTACTTTATCCAACATTTTGTCCTTTTGAAATTTTGCCTTTTCGACATTATGTCCATATTGTTATCCGCTACTTTGTCTTTCGACACTGACCTTCGACACTTCGATACTACCAAATTGTTGGCCTACAGTGTGTATTATAAAAACAATACAAACACGAATGTAAACGAGAAACAACAGAATACTAAATGTCCTCGATGATATTGTCTACCATTCAGCATAATAATCTGCATAGGAACGACATAAACATGTATGTAAAGCTAGAAATAGTGATCTATTTCATATTGTACAAACGCCTTTTATCTAAACAAAAGAGAATCTTAGAGGGTGAAAAACGTGAAATCTTTAGACATTGAAAGTAGAAAAGGGTTTCCTAATCTCCACGTTGCAAACAAGAGAATGCAGATAATCCATAGATGAACAATTGGATAAATAACTTGGCCTTTTCAGACAAGAGGAAATCTGACGTTCATTTGGATTATTAATTGTGTTCTTGTAAAATATACTTGCAAAAAGATTGGAAGAAACTTGAAATCCTTGGATGAACTACATCGGTCCAGACATAAAGCCGTCTTTTCGAAAAAGCAGCTGGCAATCTGACGAAAGTAAAGGATGACTGAAGATGATTACTATCACTTGATCTCCTATTAAAAAAAAAAGCCACCGCTTGCGACTGGTGTGAAAACTTTCCGAACTAATAATAATAATATCCGCTCTATGAACATGAATGAAGAAAAATGAAAAATTAGGCTCGACAGTGAAAGTAATAAGACTGCCTACGGAATTGAAATCTCATAAAAAAGAATTAATCAACATCCTCTAATTCACCTCACCGTTCTCTTTCCAATTTTTAATATGGCAGCAAGAAATGGTGTCGATGCCAAAGACACTTCCGGTTATGATGATAATTGGTGCTAATGACTTAAACTCTGCGGTTCTTTGCGTTAAATTAATTGGACATGTCATTTGAATATAGATATAATGCGGTAATTAAAGGCTTAATTTATCATAAAATATAATGAAATATACATATTCATTAGATGAAAAAAGCGTATAGATATATACATGCATGTTTTACGGGGTGCCGAAAAGATACGATACCCCAAATCTGAACAAAAGATCAAATATAATTTTGTGAGAAGTAAATTCTTTCTCGCAAAAAATATCTATCTACGTATTCTTGTATGGGGCAACATTTTATTTATCATACCAAGTCATACGCTTATAAATAGATTGAGTCTGCATACAGTTTATGAGGGAACAATAAGTCAGTAACTTGGAGATATGTAAAATACACTGGTATGGAAAGATATATTAAATAATAAATATTGTTTGTTTTGTTTTTTTTCGGCATATCAGCCTCAATGGGTCATTTAATGCCGACAACATTTTTCCTGGTAATATTTTTGTTTTGTCAAAAACCCATTTCTGATAATATACTTTTTCTCAAAAATGCATAACTGGTATTATTATTTTTTCCAAAACGTATAGCTGGTAATATTATTTTTTTTTCAAAAACTTATAGCTGGTAATATTTTTTTTTAAAACGTACAGCTGGCAACATTATTTTTTCAAAACGTATTATCAGAGGCCTTGCTGTTGGACGTAGTTTATCGTCTTACCCAGGACGCGGATGTACTTTATCATCATACCCAGGACGCGCATGTAGTTTATCGTCATACCCAGAATGCGAATGTAATCTGAGTGTTAACTATTTGCCCATAGCTGGAACCTTAAACGGTGCTACCCGCCGCCGGGTCAGGGTGGACCTGGGAACACCAGCAAATGAAAGGTGTTTTCCTGATCAGAGGCTTTGCTCTTGGACGTAGTTTATCGTCTTATCCAGAACGCGGATGTAGTTTATCGTCTTATCCAGGAGGCGGATGTAGTTTATCGTCATACCCAGGAGGCGGATGTAGTTTATTGTCACACCCAGGACAAGATCTGTGTTTGGGGGTTAACTCTTTGCCCATAGCTGGGACCCAAACAGGTGCTACCACTCCGGGTCAGGGTGGACCTGGGAACACCAACAATTGTACACACCTCAAAACCCCCTGATCAGAGGCATTGCTGTTGGACGTAGTTTATAGTCTTACCCAGGACGCGTATGCAGTTTAAAGTCATACCCAGAATGATATAAATATTGTGTAAATCATTATGTATCGGACATTTTCACTTACCTCTTGACACTTTGATGATAAATATAGTCGCAGTACCTTGAAAGACGATGTTGATGATGACCTTGGTATACTATGTGACTTTTAGAAAATTTTTGATGTTTAAATAAAATTTTTGTGACTTCAACCATTTTGTTGCGTAGTACATACATTTTTGCCGACTGTTTGTTAGCCACAGACAATAATGTATCCAGCGTTAATGTTCGGAGAGGAAAAAGAGTGCAATGCAAATATATATAATTGCAAGGATATAAGGACAAGCTGCTTTTGCTATAATCCTCCATAATTTCGTAGAACTAATTCGTATGCTGAACATGACGCGCTGGAATTATTTCTATGAATGGTCAAGTGAACTTACCTACACACGAATTGTAAGGTCAGCAGAGAAGTGCTTGTCTTTTAATATGTATATCTATATGCTAATATTTGTGCATATATAGTCTGTATATTTCTGCAATGCGAAAGCTTAACTATTCTTTTGGTGAGCCAGCTGGAAGTGTCAATATGTTTACGAAGTCAAATCGAGAAATGACACATGTATGTGAAAACATTTTCGTAATAGGTCTGGAACAAATATGGCGTCAGTTTTGACGGCTTAACTGAACTTGTGCATACAAGTATATAGAAGCAAATATAAGTATTCAATATTTAAGCATGCACACATATATACATCCATATGTATGTATATAAAGTTTATTCATGAGTTGCTAGCAGAGGCTCCAGACATTATGACCTGCATTTTGAATATAACGTAATATGTTATGTACTTATCAAAACCACCGTATATATATACTAAGAACACATAAACAAACACACACATATATATATATATATATATATATATATATATATATATATATATATATATATATATGTGTGTGTGTGTGTGTATGTGAGGCTCAACATTATTATTGCATGGTTATCATTCATTAATTGGAATCGTAATCACGATCCAAATCATCAGACCTACAAATTCAAAAAGAAAACGGATCTTTTTGAATTTGTAGGTCTGATGAATTGATCGTGATTACGATTCCAATTTAATAAATTATAACCATGGAATATTAGTGCATGAACCTTTTATATTATATTCTTACTCTGCCCTGGACTGTGAGTTCTACCGTGATTCTATCTTCCTGGGATTTTATACATACACACACACACACACACACACACACACGCACACATATATTATTTCAAATGTTATTGTCATGGATACGTCGTATTTGAAAGAATTGCATCATTATTATTTATTGGACAGTGGGAATTCAGTCTCTGTTCCAAGGTAGCCTCAAATTTATGGCTCCCTTTGTAGGGGAATTTACCATTTTTACTGCTAGGTCACGGAGATCATATTCCAGCAAGCAGGATTCTATTATTTCGTCTTTAAGGAAAGCACTTAAACTTCACTCAGACTATATTCTCGAAAGCTTCATATCTGCTGAATTTCATTTCCGAAACCTAGACAAAACAATTTCTAAAGAAATAATGGCTTCATTTTTAATCCGATATTTTATATTAATTCAAACGTTATTATTGTGGTAATTCGTATTTAAAATAGACCCCCTATTCATTCCAGGGAACGTATTTTCTTTACTAAAATTTCACGAATGCACAGATTTTTAGATGTAATACACATTGTTTAATATATAAAAATGGAGAGTATATTTCAAATCGAAGTAACCACTGCAGTAACTTTTGAAGTAATAAAAATATCCGGTGAAAAATAAATCCGTGTATTGTAATAGAATATACTACTGTATGCCCCACAAAAAACCCAAGAAAAACATGAAATTTAGTATAGTTTATATTAAATAAACTATACTAATTTTTTTTGTCGGAATTTTTTATTACAGTTATTTGAAACAAAAGTATTGTCCAGATGCATTATCGGTAAACTGAAATTTTGTTATCAAACTAAAGAATTATGGAAGAACTCTTTGGCATTTTTTCAGTCCTCTACTTGGAAATTCTTCCTTAAAAAGAACTTCCCGTTGAAAATTTGATAACTGCGGCATCCTAGAACAACAAATTGTTAAAAAAATTTTTTTTTAGTTATTTTTATTTCATTCATACAATAAAATATCTAGGTAGTTTTTTTTTTACATGTTGTTTATTTTTTTCAGCTTACAGTAAATGTAAAATTTCCTTTGTGGAAGATCCTGTAGAATATATCAAGTCTGTTACTAGATATGAACACATTAGATAGATAGATAGATAGATAGATAGATATAGATAGATAGATAGATAGATAGATAGATTTTTTCTTGTCAGGTAAAAAATCAAAAAATAAAGATGTACACATTCTGCAGCTAGCAGAACACACTAGTTCTACTTCACATGCGATTCTAAGAAAACTCCTTCCCACAAATCGAAGTAGTAAGGTTTCGTATGTCATTCTATTTTGTACAGCATGACTTGTTCATACATAAATTTGCACGCACACCTGTATATAGAATAACTGATTATATGAACTCACACATGAACACTCATACCTACATAAATACACGGACACATACACATTCATACATAGAGAGATATAGATACAGATAAATTATGTGTAAAAATCATTAATTATATACACGCTTATACGCACAAACACATATATATATACATATATATATATATATATATGTAAAATTGTGTCTATATATACATATATCTATCTATCTATCTATATATATATATATATATATATATATATATATATATATATGATATTGAGTACTTTATCCCATAAATATAGCACACATTAAAATTATAGTTCTTCATATATATATATATATATATATATATCTGCAATTTTATATATATTATTTATGTAATATAGATGCGCGTACTTATTGGAAAGCGCTCAATATTATTGATAGAGCTAACATATTTAGTTGGATTGATCTGCCTTTGTGACCCAGGGTTTCATGCTCTCTGCGATCGTCAGACAAACTCGCTATATATACGTCATTAAATTCTTGTATCTATATATATATATATATATATATATATATATATATATATATATATATATATATATATATGTATGTCATTAAATACATGTATATTTTCAGAAACTGTCATTTGTTGGAAACGAAAACCGAGAGAGAATGGAGAAATGAACAGAAAATTCTCGAACGCTCTGATTTCAGGGTTGATGAGGAAATTCTATTTGGCCCTCAGCCAGTGACCTTCCTCTATTTCAACTTATTCCATCTCTGTTTTACGATATCCAGTCATTGCCGAGTTCCTGACTTATGGAAACGCTTTTCAAGCCATTCTCACACGCTAGTTTTCGAGTGTTTATTTCCTAACTGGCCGCCCCAAGTTTATAAAACTAACGAAGAAAATGAGCTGAGATAAAATAATTTCGTTATTATCTCATGAAATGTCTCCGAAAATTATTTTAATATATTTTATTTTTATACGTTATTTATATAGATACAAATATTTAAGTAAATGCTCTGTTTATAATAAACATTATTAATAACATTTACCGGCCTGAATGCCCAAGAAATACAAAAAAAATATGGTCCTCCGGGAGGAATCGAACCTGTATACTACACCTTCGACCTTGCTAACCAGACGCTTTTATTGTAGTTAAATTGCTATATCAATCAGGCTATATGACGGTTCTGTGTAGGATATAGGAATTTGATATATATTTATTTCCAGTGTGTAAGAACTACCAAAAATGTATTCTGGTTCCATTTCTTTACACCGTAACAGAAATAACTTCTGAACAAAAATCAAATATACTGATCGAATTCTCACTCCTCAAAATGTTTCAATCTTCTGTATAGTTTGACTTGTCGATGTTGTCTGCAATTCTCTTCAATCTATGTAATAGTTAAATCGGTGGAATCTTGAAAGACAACTTTCTCCTACACACATGGTTACTAGTGTATAGAAAAAGATGAATAGATAAATGTAATCATTGGAATTTGTCTTGTGAACATGAAGTTAGGCATCTGCATTTTTTTGCGCTTCTCTGGGTTTGGTAGGTACGATTGCATTATCTTCTTTTTTACACAGTGTAATGTATTGTCGTAAATGTAAGTGCTCCTCTGAGTCTATATAGAAACGGCCCTTAGGCTTAGGCTTCTTTTACTGTAATCACATTTACTTACAAATTCCTGTTATGTTCTGAGAATTTAATACCATGATGAATGGTAGCCACATGTTCATAATATAACATCATGGTTAAAGAGCCCACAGCACCCCCCAAAAAAGAGACTTGAATATTGTGAGTAATTATTTAGCGCGAGAAAACACGAGAGTTCTCAAAGGAGAAAAACAATAAAGGATATTTACGTGTGCTTGATCAAAAGTGCGTATTCAGATTACTTTTTGAATAAGAATATCTAAAATTATTCCAAATGGTGGGTTTGTTAAGCTCGATATCACAGGACAATTGAATTCTGATTATGAAGATTGAAAATAGAATATAAACGAAACCAGCTAACTGGGTATCATGAAGTCTTTTATCTGAGTTTCAAACACGGATAATGAAATGATTAATGAAAACCAACGATATGCATTCTTTTATTTCATTTTACTCATGCCTATTCTAAGGGTCACCATTGCTTTGATTAAAACACACACATTTAAATCGAGTCCATGTAATAATTGTATCTTTACAGGACTTGATATCATGATGTGTTTTTTTTTCATATATTTCACCTTTTTGGCGTAATGATCACTCATTCAATAATTAATACCTTGAATGAACGCTTAGAGAAATTTGGAACTGTCACCAAGACTGTAAACCGCCAGAAAACTGCCATCATTATTTACTCTGTAAGGATCCTTTGAAACGTTCTTGAGTTTTCAGGAATCTATTTGACCCCATGACGCAAGAAAAGTATTTTCATTGACTATGTCAGTGTTTGACACACATTAATAATAATAATAATAATAATAATAATAATAATAATAAGAAGAAGAAGAAGAAGAAGAAGAAGATTGGTTGGTTGGGTGTTGGGTTTATTTAGTGGCATATGAAGCTCTATGGGTTATTTAAGGGCGAAATCTAAATATTTTGACACGCAATTTATTTAATTTTTTGGCTTAATATTAGTTTTTAGTGATACAAGTCTTACTAATTAACATTTGGGGTGGGAAGTAAAGGTGGATTCATACCTTTCCCAAGGGTATTTTTGCCCTAATATATTGGAACTATCGGAACTGGAACTCAACCCTCCGATTAACAAATCGATCCATTGCACCATCCGCATATTCAAGCTTAGAGCAATTTAGAGTATTTCCTAGCGGTCACCTAATAATAATAATTATTATTATTATTAAAAATAATAACCAACAACAACAATAATAATAATAATTATTATTATTATTATTACTACTACTACTACTACTACTACTATTACTACTACTACTACTACTACTACTAATAATAATAATAATAAGAAGAAGAAGAAGAAGAAATATACTTCATTGAAAAATTTGGACACCTTCAGATTAATAATTCGCAACAATATAACATTATATTCTTCAGATAAGTAATATATAGGTATATGAAAAAAAAAAAGAATTATGTTTACTGACAAGGCTTCCATAGCCTAATCGTTAATTTTTCTTTGAAGTATGATATGGTCAGCCACTAACCTATGACCATATCATGCTTCATAGAATGAGAGTTCAGATTGCCATCTTAATTCTATTACTGTCCTAGAACGTAAAACTGAAATTTTTGTGAGAAATAACGCTGACAGAATGTTTGGAGTAAAGGCAGAACAGGAATTGGGAGGCATAGTATAGAGAAACACATTACTCAGATCGACAGAGAATTAGAAAATGTGGAAAGCCATAATCACCTATGTCTTGGAGGGACATGACACAAAATATATTTTAATTAAGTCAAAAATCGGTTTAACTCGCATATAATTGTTTTAGCGTTTCTTTAATAAAAAAAATCAAATATTAAATCTTATTTCCTATAATATAATTGACAAATCCTTCTCCAGAGCTTAGACATAAAGGAAAAATACTACCAAAAATAATAGAAATCAAATGTCTAAAGCCAAAACCGCTGAAAACATACTTTATGTTTCCAATGTAGAGTAACGCGAGACTTTCAAAGAAACGGACCCACGTGCGGGTAATAATCAGGGCAGGCAATAAGATATAATACGACATGTCTTGGTACTTGAAGAGACTAAGCCGTTTGAATGCGAAAGAAGTGAGGGGCGGGAAATGCTAGTCGGTCATTTGTGATTTTTTTTCAAAAAAATATTTATAATCTCTCTCTCTCCTCTCTCTCTCTCTCATTTATCGTCACTACTCTCTCTCTCTCTCTCATTCTCTCTCTCATTTATCGTCACTATTCTCTCTCTCTCAATCTTATGCGTGTGAATGCGTAAGGCATATGTGTGAAAGCAAAACGAAACACAGATATATGGCATAATACTTAGAATCTTCGCGCATGCGTGTAAACTAGCGTGGAAACTGGGTAGAAGGAATTGGTATGTGGGTCTTTCGCTGTCTCTGTCTCTATCTCTCTCTCTCTCTCTCTCTCTCTATATATATATATATATATATATATATATAAGATAGAAGCATGTATGTGTCCGTGATTGTCTACCACATTCTATAGATATAGGAAAATATTACATATATTTCTAAAGTTTTACGAAGAAAAATATATCAGAACACAATACATATATGCTTATTTATCTCAATGCTATCTATCTATCTATCTATTATTATTAATGTTGTTATTATTATTATTATTATCTGTCCGTGCTCAGTAAATAGAAAGTCATCTGTTATCTATCTTCTATCGAATCCATTACATTTACTTATGTGTTAATACTCTTGGGAAACGTAGAAATGCTATGGATAAATAGCAGGACAGACCGGCTTCAATAACCTTGGATGGAAACCGCAGAAAAAAATGGCAACATACCGCGGGAAATAAAAATCTGCCTCGTCAGTCATGTATCGAAAGATACATGATCGCCGATGGCACATAATTGACCGAATGCACATAATGATGAAAAAGGGCTGGGAAAATCTGATACTCCCAGGATATATGGAAGGTAAGAAAAACAGAAAACATAACGCATAAAGTACATAGTGAGATTGAGTAAATTAATGGCCGACGAAGTTTTTGGAAATTAACAAAGATAAAATTAATAAAGATCTACGAAGGGCAGAAAATTGTGGAGAGCCATGATCACCTTGCTCCTGAATAGACACGGCACAGAATAATGTGTAGATTACTCAATTTCATTTAGCACAAATACAGTTTGAAAAATCAATATGTTATATTGAAGGAAATATTCTTCTATTCAGAGAATGAAACTGCTTTTTAGTTCGATATTTAATAAGTTTTTCGTTAATCCAAATAGGTTGATATCAGTTACACTATGTTAAACTGTTTAAAATAGAAATCAGCGAACACTGTACTCACATAATACAATGTTTTTAATAAGAATTACACACACACACGCACACACGCACACACACACACACATATATATATATATATATATATATATATATATATATAAGCAAGTGTAAATGGATATAAATCCGACAGAATGAAGAAAAATTTTGAAAAAACAAACAAAATCCTTAAATGTAGTTAAAATGAAAGAAAAAAAAAAAAAAAAGTTTCTTTCATTTTAACTACATTTAAGGATTTTTGTTTGTTTTTTCAAAATTTTTCTTCATATATATATATATATATATATATATAAACATACAGAGAGAGAGACAGAGACAGACTGACAGACACAGAGAGAGGCAGAGAGAGGGAGAGATCCTGTCGTCTAAATATGTACTGACTTTTAAATGCTAAAAATTGCAGTGTTTATTGACTTCTAAATAACATTAAAGTTTAAAATCAAGAATTATTAATGTTTATTGACGTACAAAGGAGTTTAACAGTTTAAATTAAATGAAAGGTGTTTATAAATATTGAAATGGACTAGGAAATCAAAAATGTGTATATTTTCAGGATACCATACATACATTTTTAATGAAACTTGTATAAAAGATAGATAGATAGATAGATAGATGTCGAAAGATATTGAAATAAAAATAATGATATATGAAAAGAGATCGATAGCAAGTATGGCATTCAGAATGCCATTTGTCCTGTTTCTCTCTAAAGATAGATTGTTTTATAGATTTAAAGAGTGTGAGATACACACGCGCACGCTCTTATCCTATATTTCTCTCTCTGTCTCTCTCTTTGATGAGGGGGAAATAGAGTCTGTTCAGTGCATCTTTGAGTTAAGAAGATGATTTAGACAAAAGTCGATTAGATTTAAAGGACGATATTGCTAATTCCCTTTCACTACAATTGCACCCGAATAACCTGATAATCACATTCATGAATAAGAATTAATGATGGCCCATGAAAAAGGATGGCGTGACTCGAAGCCAGACTGAAGGGATACACTACTTCATATTTATGTTGTCTATGTCTATTTTTACCATGACTCTCTCTCTCTCTCTCTCTTTCTCTCTCTCACACACACACACACAAACAGAGACACACACACAGACATTCTAATTATTAATGTTTTTTTCGAGTGCATACATAAATGTAATGCACAATGTTTAAAAATATGATTAAATACGGGGCGTTTATTTCGAATAAGGGTATCCACTAAAAATAGCGTTATACGTAAAATGTCGGATTAGAAATAGATCCATCAACTTTGTGGAAAAATTTTTTCGGATACGAAACAGAACATATATGGGAATTTGCGAATAACTGAAGGAGAAGGAGTGCATTATTCAAAAGTGCAAATAGTTAATCTTAGCTGGGTCTTGATACACTAATCTATAGTAGACAGGAGCATACGATGGTTTATTTTACAAAAAGGGACACACATCCATATCATGGCGGGGGAAACTCATATTTATTAAGTTTCGCAGACCGATATACGTAATTTTTGATTAAAAATATAAAAGGGAATTTATTTCAAAGACAGGTATCCCCCAAAAATAACGTTTGATGTCAGTAAAAATTAGTAATGAGGCCATCAATTTTTTAGAAATTATATATATATATATATATATATATATATATATATGTTTGAAGAAATATAGTTTTAAGGTATGCCATATTTATAGGATAAAAGTGCTCAGTGCAAGAGATAGAACGTATGTACATATAAAATTGAACATTGAAGTCCACACTGACACTGATGACTTCAATTTATATATATATATATATATATATATATATATATATATATATATATATACTTAAACGTTATTTTTTGTGGATAGTCGTATTTGAAAATACTCTCGCTTTATTTATTAAAGAGTATATATATTTTTAACGATATTAAGGGCTTGAATATTCGCAAAATCTTATTAGAGAAAAATATTCCATCGGACACAATTCAGTTTTACTTCATATTCAAAGCATTCTGTAGCCGAAGGTTTAAATCACGTGAGACCTAATGACACTTTCACTTAGGAGAACGTCAGGCCGCATCCTGCCGGAGAACGCATATTTAACATTTTACGAATATTCAGCCCGGTAGACATTAATAAATAAATATACTGTCCAATAAGTAAATGGAGATTCTACACAAATCAGAATATGCATTAAGTATAACATTTAAGTAATAAAATTTGCCAGATTCATGAATCAAATTAGTATTCCTTCCAATATATATATATATATATATATATATATATATATATATATATATATATATATATATATATAAGGCCACTGATTGGGAGGATTTCAGTAGCGTGGAACCAACTGTTGATCCCAGGTACAACCTGATCCGGATTGGTAGCACGTGTTACGGTCCCAGCAACGGGCATTTAGATAAAGCCCAGTTTTGGATTAAAACACTATGAATGTGTGAAAATAGGTGCCATAGAAAAAAAAAAACAAAACAAAAAAAAAAAACAGCAATACATTGTTGAAAAAAACCAAAAAAAATTACCGACAATAAAAATCTTGTGGAATTTAATAACACACTGAGATTGATATGCTATAAAAAGAATCCAACATATATATATATATATATATATATATATATATATATATATATATATATATATATATCCAAAGTATGAGACCAATACGATACTTGAAAATGTTTCGGCGTGATACTAAAAACAATAATGTGAAGGAAACCCTCACAGATTAAATGAATCTAAGAAAGGTCAAGATGCAAACGCCCAAGTCAGCATTCATAATCATGCTCAATACCTAGGCTATTCAGACAAAGCAAAATCTCTTCACAGCGTCAAAACTCAATGAGACCCAGCTGGAGTGACTGCTTAAGTTTCACACTTTCAAAAAATCTTACAAACTAAAAATATTGTTTGCTTTCAATAACCTGGAAGAGGTTGATAAACTCTAAAAGAAGTCAACCAATCAATGAAGCAAACGTATGGAGAGAGTTATATCCAAAGAAATCTAACAAGAATCTAAAGAAATTTAAGTTTATAGGCTAGAAACCTGGGTTTCCGGTTATATGAAGCAGTCACAAATGATTTCCAAGATAGTCAATATGGCTTCATACATTTCGAAAAGAAACCATTCTATGTTGTGGAGTCAGGCAAATATACAAAAATATCAAACTTCACATTCTGCCTCGTTTTGAGTTCTTATACCTTCGTTATGAAATAAAAACACTGGGTCAAGACAACCGACTTTGGACTTTCTAACCTACCTGCCGATATCAATGTCTACTCAAAAAATTACTCAAGTAGCAGGGGCGTAAAACTGAAAGAATATGGAATGATGAGAAAAATGTATGCACATATATGACTACTCTACGACAAACTACTTTTGTCCAGGTTTATTTCACACCAACGAGCATATATATATATATACATATATATATATATATATATATATATATATATATATATATATATATATATATGTGTGTGTGTGTGTGTGTGTGTGAATGAGCGTTTCTCGATTGCCTCAGTCCGGCTGCCTGTCTATTAGTTCCAATCGCTTGCAGGTATCCGAAGAGAAATAATTGTTGTGTTGTTACGATATATATATATATATATATATATATATATATATATATATATATATATATATATATATATAAGTGTGTGTTGATAAATACATGCATTTCATATTTAGAAATATGTATGTATTTTGCAACTTTTTCTATTTTTATTTGCTTTATTTGAATTTATCTTCTTTTCCCTCAAATTCACTTTCAAAAGGTCTTTTATTATTCCGTATCTGTCATTTTCCTTTCCTGTATATCTGCTTCGTTTTCTTTATTACCGATTCCAGTATATGTCTAATGACAAACACTGCCACTGAAATTAAAGAAAAAAAGACATTTCTTCCGTTGTCCCTTTGTAATATGTATTTACTTTTTTTTTGATTTTGCTTTTTCTTGCAAGTCAATTTTTCTTTTCTTTGCAATTAATTGCACACGTCTTCTACTTACACTCAATCATGGATTTCTTAGTTTGTGTTTTTTTTTTCTTTTTTCTTTTCCGATGTCATCATCTTCCTATCAATATCTCTCGATCTTTTTGCCCGTTTTATTTATTGTTTAACCATTCTAACATTCTTTTGTTTCTCTCGTTCAGATTATTATTTTCTCATTTTTCTTCTTCTTCTTCTTCATCATCTTCTTCTTCTTCATCTTCTTCTTCTCATTTTTCTTCTTCTTCTTCTCATTTTTCTTCTTCTTCTTCTCATTTTTCTTCTTCTTCTTCTTCTCATTTTCTTCTTCTTCATCATCTTCTTCTCATTTTTCTTCTTCTTCTTCTTCATCTTCTTCTCATTTTTCTTCTTCTTCATTTTCTTCTTCTCATTTTTCTTCTTCTTCTTCTTCTTCTTCTTCTCATTTTTCTTTTTCTTCTTCTTCTTCTTATTTTTCTTCTTATTCTTCTTATTTTTCTTCTTCTTCTTCTTCATCTTATTCTTCTCATTTTTCTTCTTCTTCTTCTCATTTTTCTTCTTCTTCTTCTTCTTCATCATCTTCTTCTCATTTTTCTTCTTCTTCTTCTCATTTTCTTCTTCTTCTTCTTCTTCTCATTTTTCTTCTTCTTCTTCATCTTCTTCTCATTTTTCTTCTTCTTCTTCTCATTTTTCTTCTTCTTCTTCATCTTCTTCTCATTTTTCTTCTTCATTTTCTTCTCATTTTTCTTCTTCTTCTTCTTCTTATTTTTCTTCTTCTTCTTCTTCTTCTTATTTTTCTTCTTCTCATTTTTCTTCTTCTTCATCTTCTTCTCATTTTTCTTCTTCTTCATCTTCTTCTCATTTTTCTTCTTCTTCATCTTCTTCTCATTTTTCTTCTACTTCATATTCTTCTTATTTTTCTTCTCATTTTTTTCTTCTTCTTCTTCATCTTCTTATTTTTCTTCTTCTCATTTTTCTTCTTCATCTTCTTCATCTCATTTTTCTTCATCTTCTTCTCATTTTCTTCTTCTTCTTCTCATTTTCTTCTTCTTCTTCTTCATCTTCTCATTTTTCTTCTTCTTCATCTTCTTCTTCATCTTCTTCTCATTTTCTTCATCTTCTCATTTTTCTTCTTCTTCTTCTTCTCATTTTTCTTCTTCTTCTTCTCATTTTTCTTCTTCTTCTTCTTCTCATTTTTCTTCTTCTTCTTCTTCTCCTCCCGCTACTTCTAAATATCACCTTTTCCTACTCCTCCTGCTTCTTCTTTTACTACTTCTTTTCATCCTCCTCCTCCACTTCTTTTCTTCTCCTCCCCGCCTCCTTCTTCTTGAAGTTTAATGATCGTACATGCTTTTATATTTTCATTAATGACTTTTCCATTTTATTTCACATTTCTTATTTTGACTTATATTCATTTTTATTTGTACAAACTAAAAATATTTCTTTATCTCCATTTCTTTTGATTTATTTTAACTACAATCCTCTTACAAAATGATCGCAGCTGATACTTCTCTGTAAATACACGCATTTTCCTTTTTTTCCCCCAATGGCGTGGTCAGCAAAGACATTCTTCTCAACGGCACTCTGTAATTGCGTAAAGCATGAAAAGATGTGACGGCTTCTTTTTATCTATGCTCCAAGTGACATCGGCCGCCAGCTATGACTGCCAAGAGCTGTCCCCTTAGCCAATGAAACCGGCCTTTTCGAATTCAAGTTATGAGTCACCACAAATAATGAAGCGAGCTAAACCTCGTCTTCATCTGTTCTCTACGACCGTCGGGTCTCTTAAACATAAAGATTTGGTTTATTCATGGCATGTTAGAGGGCTCCCTCAATGTGGGCAAAAGGTCTACATTGAATATAGTGGTCAAGAACAATCTTCAGTGTGACACAAAGAGGACAACGTATAAAGATATTCATTTAATGATCACTTCTCGGAAGACAGGTTATAACAACATCAGCAAAAATAGTATTTGCAAATATAATAATAATAATAATAATAATAATAATGGTATTAAAGACCACAAACAAAAACGGTGCCTCCTTGTTGATATGGCAGTCCCTGCTGACTGCAATGTATCTTTGAAGATATTCAAAAAGCTGTCAAAATACAAGGACCTTGAAATAGAAATCTCGAAAATGTGGCATATGGGAACATCAACTAACCCTGTTGTAGTTGGAGCCCTAGGACTGGTTGGAAAAGATTGCAGTAGACTAATTGAAGGGATTCCTGGAAGTCCATGCCTCAAGGAGATACAAAAAAATGTTCTGACAAGTAAAGCCCACACTTTACGAAGGGCTTTATCTATGTAATTTTTTTTTTTTTTGTCAGTGGAAAGAGTCCTGATGACATTTCTAACCTTACGTCCCTGGGCGGGACCCGGAAAGAAATGTGTAAACGCCAGAAATCAAAGGAAATAAAAATAATAATAATAATATTTAGTAAAATGAACATTAGGAAAGCACTGAGATTACTTTTCTTGAAGCTTTACTATTCGTAATGATAATCAACCACTGCAGATTACATAAAGTTTTCAATTAGAAAGTCCGTGAAGTCTACTCGGATCACGAAATATATGAAGAAGGTCGAAGAGTATAGCGAGCGAAACGTTTTGTTAATAACGACTGTAAATAATGATAATGACTCTTTCCTGAAATTCAGACAGACTTTTCAGTAACAATCTATTCGTTAATGCCGATTTGAAAATTGAATAACTGGAAACGTTAAGAGAAAAAACGATTCGCTCTTAACAGCGTCATAAACACCATTTACCGGTGTTAATATCATATAAGATATATTTATTTTTCCTCACAAATTAGGAAATTTTCATAAAATAGATCTGAGTGCACTGCGACATATACCATATATTGAAGTCTCCCGTAGGATAGATTTATCATCAACATTCACTTTTATATGCAATAATTTTAACTCAGTCCGCGCCCCTTTTTACATTATTATTATTATTATTATTATTATTATTTCCATTGATTTCTGATGGGTACTCATTTCTTTCCGGGTCTCACCCAGGTACATAAGGTTAGAAATGCCATCATGGCGTTTTCCACTGAAAAAAAAAAATTACATCGACAAAGCTCTTCGTAAGTTGTGGGCTGTACTCGAGAGAACAATTTTTTGTATTTCTTTAAGGCATGGGCTTCCAGGAATCCCTTCAATTAGTCTACTGGAATCTTTTCCAACCAATTCGAGGGCTCCAACTACAACGGTGTTTGTTGATGTTCCCATGTGCCACATTTTTGAGATTTCGATATCAAGGTCCATTTATTTTGACAGCTTTTTGAAGATCTTCAAAGTTATTATTATTATTATTATTATTATTATTAATTTCTTCCATTCATCTTTTTTGTGTCCAATTATTATGAGCGTTCACCATCAAATCATACATCAAACAGACAGCGTTATTCGCATTATATTTGCAGAGATTTTTGCGGAGTAAAACATGAAACTCTGCAAGTAAAAATTTTGAAGATTTTGGAACTCACCCGATTCCTTTCATTAGCAAATTGAGGATATTTCTATCCTTCAAATGACCCCATCAGATTCGAAAGACCGCTTCAAATAGAAGGGTTCAAATAGTCTAAGTTGTTTCAAATTAGTTCAAAGGAGCCCCATTAAATATGAAAATTATCACCTCTTCCCTGTTCTTATAACTTTATTTGTTTTTAGTTTTATCGAGGCCCAAAGACTAGAGGGTCCTTGGGGGCACCTCTAGCGTTAGGTATCCTGGGCTGCAACCTATGCTAGCCTATATGTATATCCACCACTATATATTAGGGGTTATTCCGATTTTCCTAATGTTGGTCTTTAGGCTCGGTGGTGTAGACCCCCAACGCATCAGGAATCTTCATAACAAAATACCGGCAATGTTCATTGTTACGGAGTGCAATCTGCTCCGATAACTTCCGATCATTAGCAATCTCTAAACTACCGCAGAAAGAGACGTGTTTGAATGGAAATATTAACGAAAAAAAACACTATCCTGGGTATATGATCTGAATAAAAGAGCAAGAAACAGAAAGCATCCAAAAAAGACATTTTTTTTACCATGATCACCTCAATCGTGGATAAAGAAAATGGATCATGCAATCCAGACCAATAGACTTGATGCTGGTAAATAGATGAAATTATGCAAGAAATAGGATGCCTCTCTTGCAGCAGTATAGATCAATGAAAAAAACAAATAAATAACGCGATCTTGTCAGAGAAATGTAGAAGTTAACTGTCGTTTCTTTGGTTACTTGTACATTTGAAACTTTCCAGTGAATCATGAGAAAAAAGATGGTAAACTAGACATTATTAAATACACTTAGATATTGAGAAGACTTTTTGACAGTGAGGGTCTTTATTTAACGACGAAGTAATATAAATTGCAGTTTTATATTCATATTTTTTATCTCGTCATTATTATTGTTATTATTATTGTTGTCATTATTATTATTATTATTGTTTATTATTATTATTATTATTATTATTATTATTATTTCCTTTGATTTCTGATGTGTACTTATTTCTTTCCGCATCCCGCCCAGGGACCTAAGTTTAGAAAAGCATCATGACATTTTCCATTGGAAAAAAATATTACATAGACAAAGCCCTTCGTAAAGTGTGGGGTGTACTCGTAAGAACAATTTAAAAAAAAAAATTTAAGGCACAGGCTTCCAGGAATACCTTCAATTAGTCTACTGAAATCTTTTGAAACCAATCCGAGGGTTCCAACTACAACGAGGAGTGTTGATGTTCCCATGTGCCACATTTTTGAGATTTCGATTTCAAGATCCTTGTATTTTGATAGCTTTTTGAAGAGCTTCAAAGATACATTGCATTCTGCAGATACTGCCATATCAATAAGGAGGCAGTTTTTTGTGTGCAATATTATTTTATTTCCTTTGATTTTTGGTGTGTATATATTTCTTTCATGGTCCCGTCCAGAGACCTAAGGTCAGAAATGGCATCATGGCATTTTCAAATGACCAATTTTAAATAAAGGTAAATAAAAAAACACACATACATTTTGCATTAAAGCCCTTCTTATGGGGTTGTCTGTACTCTTGAGAACAATTTTTTGTCTTTCTTTAAGGTATGGGCTACCAGGAATCCCTTAAATAAATCTACTGGAATTGTGATCATTGTTAGGAAAAGTTGGTTGGGAAAAGGAGAAATTTGCAGAAGAATCGAAAACATTTAAATGAAAGCATTACTAAATTCAATTAGATTAGTGTGGAGCCAAGTTGACATTTAATTTACAGCTTATACGATCCTAATTGCGCGAAAATCCATCAAAGTTAAAAAAACACTGTCATGAAATTGACAAGAAATACTTGGTGACCTCAATTATTTGATTGTTTAAAGTCATCACGTTGTAACCGATCGAATTACAATATTTCTTTTCCCAGACAAAAATTATAAACCCGATAAATTTAGAATAGACTTGACGAATCGTTGAGTTAGTAACAAAAAGCAATTAGAGCAAGAGCAATAGTCAGAGACATATTTGGAATTAGAAGCTATCTTTTATCTTCGGGTGTTAATTTACTAATAATAGTAGCAACCATTTCCTGTAAACCACATATTTATATAATCCAACAGAAGAAATTATACCAATATTGTTTCAGAAATTACAACACCACAAATGATTGTGAAGTGAGCAACTAACTAGGCTGATATTATGAATAATAATCGGCTATTTCTCGTTTCAGAATATTCCATTTGTCTGTTGTACTTATTCCCACTCAATTTCAGTGTCTATGTTTTCAATGGCTGAAAATAACGATGCTTAAACAGAACAATCGTCGGTAAAATTTGTAGGATTTGTCAGTTTTCATCCACGTCGTTCTAAAATTAAACTGAGCAGTCAAAAGAGTTTGAGGTTAGAGTGGTTGATATCTTAGTAATGCCTTCCAGTTTTGCAGTGCCTTTTTTTCACAATCTTTCATTTGATTATTAAAGCAACGCACGCGTAGGACAGCCTCAGTGTTATTGGCCATTGATATGATAAGTGCCAAGGATTTGGTGTCGGATCCGCTCAATGCTAAATCAAAGTACATGAGTTGCATTTTTTTAAGCGTTTCACGCCAAGCAAGGCGGGAAGCCACTGGCACGCCAGAGGTTACAGAGAGTTGAAGCAGGAGAAAATAGGAGTGATAGAGGAAAGGATGAAGAGATGGTTAGGGAATAGATCAGGGCATCTGGAGACGTCGATTGACATTACATTTGGATAGTTGGAGATTATAGTTATAGAGAGTTCTACAGGCAAGAAGTGCGAGACATGAAGTTATTGGAGTAGAAGAGACGGTTACATTTAACAGTTTCGTCAGTGAAAGGGTATGAGCGAGATGCCAGCCTAGTAGAACGCTTAAATTCATGAAGTTTGGGAACCAGCGAAAGCAGTTCCTCGGAGCAGTTACCATGAAAGTATTTGTAAAAAAAAAGACAGAGGGAGACAACTGCACGTCTGTGAGCGAACGACTGCAGTCGAGATGCCAGATCAGGGCCAATTACGTTTCTGGATCTTATCAAGAACCTTGAGACAAAAATAAAAGGCACCAGCCCATATATGGCAGCAATAATCCATGCAAGGAGGAATGGTTGATTTGTAGATTTGAAGAATCGACTAAGGCGAGTAAAATTTCCTGGCGCGGTACAGGGAGCCAACTTTCTTTGCATATCAAAAAGAATCTGTTAAAGCAAAATCAATTATATAATAAATGCGAATGTCGGTATATCACTGTGCCAAATTTTTCACATTAACTCCTAGCCCAACATATCATACCATTTGGGAATCAGGCCGACTCCATGAGCAAATTAAAAACATTCCGTAGCGAATCTGGACCAGCATTCTTAATTTTTTTCTTTCCCGAGTTCATTAATGTGATTGTTTTCGGCGATATTTTTACGTGATTTTTTGACGACGAATTTTCTTGTACGATAAGAATAATTTCAAAATAATTTCAAAATAAATTTTTGAATAATCGAAATTAATTGCGAAATCCAGCGAAATTCAACCATAAAATAAAAAAAATAAAAATGTTTGTATGGAAAGTAAGGACCTACGTTCATCAAACTGTGAATTAAGTGACTGCAGAAGAATTATCGTTGAACTTTTAAAAGGTAACCTGGAATATTATTGCAATATTTAAACGCAGCGATCATTTTTGAGTTTTTCTGTAGTTTATTGTTGACTGTCACATCTACCCCTCCTTAACTATTGTGATGGACGCTTAGTCAAGAGCCCTCCGCGGGTGCTAGCTTAAATGCCGCTAGGGGTGGCATTTAAGTAAGTTTCTAAAAATCAAAGTCATTTCTGGTTATTCCGCGTTGTTTGTTCTTCACTATTTTAAAACGGCTTCTATTAATATTTTATACTTATACATATAGATTATACATGACTGCTGTGTATCCCATTGCTGCCACAGCTACACTGCCTCTGTAACAAATGCATCATATATGAATCAACCGGATGAATACGTTTCTACAAGTGGCGGAGAGCAAAACCATCCAGTGCATTAATCTCTAACTTTTGGCACGTCAATCGAAGAGGATTGAAAATAGGGAGTATCAAAGCGGTTCGCTATAGAAGAGAGCAATATATAAGAGAGAAAGAGAGAGAGAGAGAGAGAGAGAGAGAGAAACCAGAAAGAAAGAATCCTGCATCGACAGAAAGAGAGAGAAGATACATAAATAAAGATAAAGTAGAGAAAAAGAAATAAAGAAAATGATTTTAAAAGATAGATAAAAAGATAGAAAGATAAATAGATAGATAAATAGATAGATAGATAAAGAGAGAGAGAGAGAGATAAAGAGAAAGAGAGAGAGTGTGAGATCACCAAAAAACGAGAATGTAAATCAGAGACGCGATCAGGAATTGCACAAACATGAGAAATATATAATAAGAGAGAGAGCGGGGGAGTGAGATAGAGAGTTCTGTAGATAATTCAAGAAATCCGGATGTTTTAAGCAGTGCCAGAAAGAGCTATAAATTTGGTATTTGTTTGATCGGCTTTTGGAGGGATTGCGTTAAAACCGGGGGGTTGTAAAGGGCACGTGTGCGGATTACAAGCAATGGGAAATGGAGAAAAAGAAGCGGCATTTAAGTGGGTGAGGTCCATGAAATGAAGGATGGGAGGAGGAAAAGGCTTCCTAGGGCCAGATAATCATCTTGTCATCTATATCATTTCTATCATTGACATTACTAACGAAAAGACCCTTGGAATTATGGCCAATGGAAATGTGCACAGTTTGAGAGTGCAGGATGAATTGTTGATTTATTTTGACATTACCTTGCTCGTATTATATGACTTGAAGTTGACTCCCACCAATTTTCCCCTACACATTTATTTATATAAATATAAAGTATGCATAAGTAAATAGATTAATTATATATGCAGGCATATGTACATACACGTACACACCTATATCTACACACACGCATCTCTATCTTTATACATATACATATTTAATATTTCTCCAAAGGTTATTTTGTGGATTCACATGAATTAGTAGTAAAGCCTGTTTTGTTATCCACATGGGTATCAACATTCCCAGAAAATAACATCTGGAAATAATGTCTGATAAAAAATTCATTTGAATTCTTATGAATCCAGGCAAACAAACAAACAAACACATACACACACATAAATACATAAATATATTGATATATAAACGAGTTTGATTAAAAAGATCTATCTGCTTAATTTTTCATTATATTTTTTTAAGTTTAGATAAAAAATATGAATAAAAATTAAACAGACATCGGTTCGTTTCAACCACATTGGTTTAGATAAATACTTGCTGCTTAAATACAATAATGGCATAAAAAAAATTCCGGAATCAGTTCTATAAAAGTAGGTAATCTCTTGGACTTACTCTGCTTATTTTTTTCACTCTGAGAATGGAAACAGATCACTTTATAGTATCAAAAATAATTAAGTCATTTTGATAATTTGATAGGAAACATTTATATATTAAGATGCTATCAGATGTTCTAAACATATTTCTGTTCAGAAGTATGATGTTTTTTCAAATGAGTGTCATCAGCTGTATTATGGCTTCTTAGTCATATTCGAACTAAATGGATGAAGTCAAAATGGAAGACATCAAATTTATGACTAGAAACTTTTGCCATATTTTTTTTAACTCTAACAAGATTTCTTTTATCAAAATGAATCATGTTCATCACAGAAAACCATCTTTCAGTTTCCGCAGAATTTACAGCAATGGTATTAATTATATTTTTAGCTATTATGTCTCGGCTATTAATATAAGATCATTTTCGGATAATCCGACAACTGGATCGATAAGCTTTTATAATTTAAAAAATCATTTCGTGCGAACCGATGCAAACAGGTAGAGTGACACCACTTCTCAAATATACATATATATATATATATATATATAGTTTTATGGTTTGATATATTTATGCGATAATTTGTTTCATGCTAAACTCAATCATCAGGCGCTATGTGCGTGCACATGGACTGACGATTGCATTTAGTATGAAACAGATTGCCGTCTCTGGCTGTTGACTTCAATATACATATATATATATATATATATATATATATATATATATATATATATATATGTGTGTGTGTGTGTGACATTATATATATATATATATATATATATATATATATATATATAAAAATAGCAGGAAAGACATGTTCCCATAGCGTTAGGTGTCAATCAGTCTAAGGGAAGGAAAACTGTATTCAAAATCTGAGGAGCGGCATTTAGGCAAAGAGCGACACACTGGTTATAGCACCAGTTCTCTGTACTCGCCTCTTCAAAAAAGTGTGTTGGTTCTACACAAGACTTCGTCACTTTTCAAATCATATGTGTGAATAGTACTGGCTCTTTCATTGAAAACGCATATATTGAAAATATATATATATATATATATATATATATATATATATATATATATATATATGTGTGTGTGTGTGTGTGTGTGTGTATTTATTTTTTTTTGCATGTCCCATATAAGGAAAAGCAAAGTAAACGTAAAAAGAAACTTACTAACAACGAACCCTTTCAATATGTCTAATGAATTGATCGAAAGCGCTTGCGGCCATAATCGCATCGCTCTCACCTCACCTTCAAAGAAAAATGTAAGAATATAAGAAAATCTTAATAAAAAAAAACTTATAAAATTTTCCTTGTCAGTCACATTTTATCAAACACACACACACACACACACACAGATAATATGTGTGTGTGTTATTGTGTGTGTGCCTGTATGTGTGCGTGAATTTGAGTAATGTATGTTTATCTGTAGTTTACACCTATCAGATTTAGAAGAGCCGTTTGTGTCGATGTATGTATGTAATACTCAAAAGCCTAAAACACTTTGTCGCTAGATAGGAGATAGTAAGAATTTTATTAAATTTACCATTACTTTACATAGAAAATAATCAGCTAAGTATCTCATTACTTTCATTAGCTACTAAATTTGATTTGTTCACATGCAGTCACGAGGACCAATTTCATTCAATACATTCTCCAGACATCCGGAAACATTAAAATTATATTTCTTTATAATATATGCAAAAATGAAGTTGTTCGATAGTGTGTCTTCTCGTGCGTGACGTCGTCATAATGGATAATTGGCAAATTATATCAAAACATATTTAAATGCAGTGAGGCAGAAATAAAGGTTAGTGTCTTCATTTTTTTTTAACTTAAGATAAGAGATCGAATTATGATAAAATATTGTAACATCGAAGAAGTTTACAAAACTATTACATAATTGGCATCAGGCATCGCTTCCCACCTATAGATCAAGTAAAGCTAACTCTATCTATCTATCTATCTATCTATATATATATATATATATATATATATATATATATATATATATATATATATATATAATTTACTAATTCATAAATATGGTCCCATCATACACAGGAATTACTATGTTTCAAAAACAGAAACTAGAACTTTAAATTTAAATTTCATTTTCAAGAGATTTGGGGAAAAAAATTGCACAAAAATGAAACAGTACGAGTGACAAAAAATGAAACAGTACTACTTACATCTGTAAAAAAAACCTCATCATGACATAATTCACCCCGCCAGAAATTTGGAAACGGCATGTTTACTACTATAATACGAACATTTCAGAGTCTTTGGGTGTCAGTCTGAGGACAATGCAGCTAATTCGTAACAAGTTCGAAATGTTTAAGCTGTTCTACTATTTTAGATTTTGATGATAAGTGGTTTTCGCGCTGTAGAATATTCTATTCTCCAAAAGAACTCTCTCTCTCTCTCTCTCTATATATATATATATATATATATATATATATATATAAACCACGCACACACACAAATACACACATGTACAGATTGATTCGTTTTTACGGTTTATCAACCCACTGAAAATTATTTAATGTTTGAAACCAGAAAATATTTTGGTATTGCTAGAAATTTGTTTGAAGATATTAAAGGCTTAGTGATACAAGTCTTACTAATTAACTCATAGTTGGTTTGGGAAGAAGTGGATTGATATTTTTTCCAATAATATTTGCACCAAAGTGAATATAACGATCTCAACCAGAATTTGAACCCATCTCTCCAATTAAAAATTCTGAGCCATTATCCATGACACCACCTGCACATACAAAGGAGGCGGGGTGCAACCAAAGGAAGTGAATAACATTTTCTCAGAGTGGCGAGATCTGTCTAACTTGGTTTCATCGGGCTTCGTTGTTGAGTTGTTTTGTTTTTGACTGACTTTACCTACAATTCTTCTATCTCTGATAATAAGCACGATTATTCTATGCATATACTAATTTCAAACTATATATATATATATATATATATATATATATATATATATATATATATATATATATATATACAAAATAAGAGAACCATGAAAGTTTTTGTGTAGTGATTTCTACATGTTTTTATTATAATCTTTTTATAATAAAAATAATATATATGTGTGTGTGTTTGTGCGTAAACACACACACACATAAATATACATGTGCGAGCGTGAATATGTGCGACTGTATGTGTGAGTAAGGTTCAATGTCAATCTGATGAAAGATGAATAATATTTCACTTTACCATGTTTCGGCGATTATCACCGGCGCCACCGGAGTAAGATTGTGTTACGCCAAAAGAACACTATCAACATTCTTCTCTGAGGCCAGTAATCCGATAAAAGGAGCAAGAGCCACTAAGAAAGAGATTACTGAATGATCTCCGTGATGTGAACGTAAGAGGAAGAAGTAGCAAGGGAAGATACTGAAGATATGCAGGCAGAAAATGTTTGATCTTACAGTTGTTAAGATTGCCGTGTTCGTATAACGCGGGGGACAATTTCTAAATGGGCACCCTTCTTACTAAAGCAGTACCCACAGAGGTTTATTCGTAAAGAGGATAAGAGTTATCTGATCCTGTGGATGTAGCAAAGCGGATTTTGAACGCAAAGTTCTGAGGTGCAGGCACTAAAGAATGGAACTCATCAGAACAGTTGCCATAGAAATAACTAGAGAATTGCTATAAGATATGGCGTTCAAAAGGGCGAAAATAAAGTGGGAAATATGTTATTGCCACCAAGGCAAAGCTCAAATCATCTTGACGATTTGGTTGTCCCCCCATTACCTCTGGTATCATCTGCGTATATATTTACTAATGATCAAAGAATGTAGCGAAAAGATCGCCTGTTTGACACTGTTTTTAAGGCATTTCTAAAGTAGTCTTACATAATGGCGTCGATCATTTCTCAGCGAAAAGTCCTATGAGCTTTAGATGTTAAAAGTAACAAGCAAATATACCTGTCTTGTATCCGCACGGTTATAGATAATGCCGACATCTTTGTCTAGAAATCTGGGTATACGCTCTGCTATAAAGAGCTATATTTATGTCTTTCACAAAGGTTTTAGTGGCAAGTCAATAAATACTATTTTTACCGGAATTGTAAAAGAGGCTCTTGTTTTACGTACTGATATGCATTTAGCCACAACGTAATTTACAGCAGCTATAAAGTTAATATATCGAAGGAATGTTCTAAGATATTAAAAACACAAGAGCAAAAGGGAGGAAAGAGACGAGGCTATATGAAGAGAGTTTCTAAACGTGGAAGATCTATGTGCATAGAGCAACATTAATCTTGAAGGAACATGGAGCACATAAAGTGAAAAAGACTAGATGACAAATCTGAGCGAATAGATATAAAGAGAAATGTATCAAGGATAAAGAATGATCAGAAAGGATCAAGAATCTGTAATGAACTAAGGAAGGAACATAGCAGGGATAGACGGAGAGAGAGAGCATAACACACTCACGCACTCACATACATACATATATATATATATATATATATATATATATATATATATATATATATATATATATATATATACGCACAAATAGATAGATTTTAATTATTTTTAAAAATAAAATATGATCCCTTCGCTACATATGAGTTCTCAAAGTTTCAAAAACAGGAGCCAAAGAAACTTCGGGTTATTTACCTAACATTTTCTTTCCTATTATTTCCTACACACACACATTTATATATATATATATATATATATATATATATATATATATATATATATATATATATATATATATATATATATATATATATGTAAAGTGATGGGAATATTTCTTAATTTTCCAAATACTCTCAGCACATTATAGCCGTGTTCATATTTGATATTATTAAAGACGTCCCCAATGCTGTTTTCTGTGTATTGGGATTGAGATTTTTATAGTGCTTCTGACCGTCGCAGCCATTTTCAAGTAGCATGTGGTGTCTGTGTGATACGCACGATTCCATTAGGCTACATCCTGGTTTTCTTTAGAAAACATTACACACACACACACACACACACACACACACACGTGTGCGTGTCTTCGCATGTAAATATAGAGACAGAAATAAAGAAAGGGATATTGAGGCCTTGTCGTTTTTCAAATTTGTCCCTTAAGCGTGCTGGTAACATAACTTACCGCCTTATTCCATCTGTTAACTGCAAACGGTGCGTTATCTTTGATAGTGTCTCAGTAGTTGTTTACTTTCAAATGTTATCTTATTTTTCTTATTTCCGTTACGCCTGATCTGATACACAAGGAGTTTGAAAACAGCTTGTACTACAGACAAATTTATACAGACATGTAGTGAATGTCAATATTCTGTTTCAATCGACCGACAGGAATAGATAAACGTAGAATAACCGAAGATAAAGTTGTTTTTTTTACCTCTAAATTTCCATCTTTGCTCTATTTCCATTCTTTCATTTTCAGCACTTTAATTTAGTCGGTATATTTTATTGGTCTTCAATCTCGTTACAGTTAACGTGTGTATTTTCATATGAAAGAATGATCCCAACTTCAATGTTTTATGCGTATGTGACGTTCAATCTCTTGAAAATGTTGTAATTGAATCTGAGATATATAATGTTTTATGGAAACAAAAGAACGGGGAAAAAATCGTGTATAGATTACACAAAATAAAATACTATTCACAAAAAATGCCTTTGTTGTGTACTTGTCTAATGTATATTAGAAAAGTCATCTTCTGACACACACGCGGGCGCACACTCTAACAAACATACACACACAAATATACATATCATATAATATGAACAAGTATAATATGTCCAGTAGATTCCGCCTTATATATATATATATATATATATATATATATATATATATATATATATATATATATATATATATAGTATAAACGGTATAGCCAAAAATAGCTTGGATATGCATAATGTTTGGCAGTTTTACACAATTCGTTTCCAGAAAAGAAAGACTTGTAAGAGCACAAGAAAAATGAATTAAAAAGCTTAATTGCATAACTTTTCAGTCGTTTTTAATGAATTTTGAATACAAGAGGGTTTGCTTCTCAAATGCACAATATATATATATATATATATATATATATATATATATATATATGTGTGTGTGTGTGTGTGTGTATATATATATATACATATTATAAATTAATTGATTTAAAATATGTTTTTCCGCTACACAGTTCTAACCATGTTTCAAAAATAGAAGCTAAAAGCCCCGCTTGAGGATGAAATGGAACTAATGCTTTTAATTTAATTGCAAAATTAAATTCGGGGCTTTTATCTTCTATTTTTGAAACATGGTTAGAACTGTGTAAAAAAACATATTTTAAATCAATTAATTTATAATATTATGCTCTGTAAATTTACATTGAGCACTATTTTGTAAAAAAAAAAATATCTATAAGAACACCGGATTATATATCTTACTGTTCTTTTTTCTTTCTTTCTTTCTTTCTTTCTTTTCTCTCTCTCTCTCTCTCTCTCTCTCTATATATATATATATATATATATATATATATATATATATATATATTAGTCTCATTTCTTATATTTTTCTACTGTAATCAAGCTTCGTGAAATTGTTTAAACACAACTTAGAGGATAAGTGCATATTTGAAAAGTTCAGTGATTTTGAAAGATGTATGAATTTGCAGCAGGTTGTAGAAAACCTGGAGTAATTTGAAAGTTAAACAGATTAATGGATTTTTCTCTGAATTTCTGATATGTGGAGTTATCATTATTAACACGTTTTATATTCGGATGGTTCTACTTAACAAAGATGTGGACAATAGTCTGAATATATGGAGCGTAAATAATTAATGATCTATTCAAATTTTGAAGAGGACCTTATAGGAATATATGACATTTGTTAATACCAGTATATAGTACTTTGATTTGCTCACTGGTAAGGCTTGCCAGAGTGTTTGAGCAGCGTTACAATTTTCGTACTCTTCTTAACGTCTATCGCAGACAATAGCCGTAGGACAACTTATCGACAGTCGAGACAATACTGCGTCTAGCATGAGACAGGCTGTTTCTCTGTGTGTTGACTACAATGTTCGCTTTCAAATATATATATATATATATATATATATATATATATATATATCAAGATAATGAATTGGTAAAAAAAATAATACACAGGCAACTCAAGTTTCACACTTTAAATGCGTGATCGTCAGCTTGGGTTGCATCTTTGCATATATCGAGTAGCATTTGAGTAATTTGAACTGACTACGTTATAATAGTCCGAGTGTTTATATATATATATATATATATATATATATATATATATATATATATATATCGAGAGGGAGAGAGAGAGAGCGAGAGAATATATATATATATATATATATATATGTGTGTGTGTGTGTGTGTGTGAGTATGTGTGTGCGTGTGTTTTTGTGTGCGCGCATGAGTACGTGGTGCGCATACGTGTTTGAACGCGCCTGTGTGAGAGAGCGTGTGTAGGCATGTATGTAAAATGGAACAACGTCGATGAATTTTCCTTTGAATTATGTATGCGTCAAAATATTTCCTGTGGGAATGTATCATGCTGATATATATATATATATATATATATATATATATATATATATATATATATATATATTTATTTCACAAGACATTTATATTCTAAGCCTGCTATTCCTTCTGTGTTTGGCTCATAAATATAACTTTTGTGCTTACGTATGTGAATTACCATCTGGTGATTCCTTTTTTAAAACTCTACTCACATATGTAAAAACATCGAACTGCATGAAAACGCTAGCTGCCAAAATAAATAAATAAAAAAACTATACCTAGTGGCTTTGTATTCGATGAATTGCCGATCTGGCTACCATTTCTTCCGGGGGATTTGAAAAGGTTACCGCAATTTCGAAGCTTTTCACAGAGTAGAAGCAGGGTTGAAAAATGAGAAACAGAAGAAATAGGGAAAAAAACTTAAAAGGTTGGGAAAGTGAGAGAGAAAGAGAAAAAAAAAGGCTTCCTCAAAATATTCGTGGAAGTCATGATGAAGATCACAGTGGAGAAATTTCATAAGAAAAGCATTTTCCTCGGATAAAAACAGCATACGTGCAAAAAGCCGATGATAATAGAATATTCATGAATTAAATGACATACAGGGAGTTTAGAATGTCCGTGTTAAAATATAAATACTTATAGTTTTGCAGCAAAACTTACAGAATTAATCTGTAAAATGGATGAGAAAAAATATTTCGTAAAATGTTATTGTTAACGGGCGTATCTTATTTATTTAGTTTAAAGTATTCGCTTTATATGGATTTGTATTTGTAAAGTCTTGGCTTTGTTATGGTGGTATTAGCAAAGTATTGATTTATGTTTTTAAAGTATTAGCTTTGTTATATTGGTACAAGCAAAGTATTGATTTGTATTTGTAAAGTACTGGATTTGTGATGTTAGTATTTGTAAACTTATGATTTGTATTTGTAAAGTATTGGCTTTGTTATGTTGAGTTATCTTCGTTGTATATAGTGCATATGCTTTCATTTTTCAAGAGAGTGCATTTCAATATTTTATTTTTAGTTTTCAACTTTTACGTAACGTAGAAAAATTATTTTCGTGTCGGGATTTTGAAATAATTTCTCATCGTTTATTTCGTAATTTACACAGGTCTGAGAAATGCAAATATGTGTTTTATCTACAAGGCACACACTGTAACATACTTCAGAAAACGTCCATTTAACAAACTTCGGATGCAAACATAGAAATAATTCATGTAATAATATTAATAATAATCAACAAGAAACAATTAATTAATCAATAATAAATAACAATAAGGAAGTAAACAAACACTATAAAATAGCTACAAATACAGCGGAACCTCACTTCATGAATATAATTCGATCCTGATGTCCGTTCGTAACCCGAAATATTCGAAAACCGAAACGATTTCACCAATAAAAATCAATGTAAAATGGATTATTCCGTTTCTGGTCCCAAGATGTTTGCTTATTTAAACTTTAACAACAGTATTTTGTTCACAATTTTTGTACACAAAACTAATTAAATATGAGAAAAAAATAAATAAACCAAATACTAAGCATAAATTATAGACTAACTTATTAATTTTAACGTATATGTAAGTAGAAGATTTGATGGGGTAAGAGGAAAAGAGAAGGAAAGAGATGTTATTGTTTGTAAAAGGGAAAGAAAGGCATGATCGTCTCTTTATTTATAAGAATAGTATAGATCGTTGATTTTGCTATATTACACTGAGAAGGAAAAGACAACACCATCAACGATTGTTTTTCTCTCAACTTTTCTTTTTCCTTTACAGTATCACTGTTAGCTTTCTTTGGTGCCATAACTAAGGACTAATGAAGAGAAAAAAAAGTCACAGTACAATAAAATCGGAAGAGAAAATCACAGCACAACACACGATTGTTATACAACACAGCGGGTCGACTTAGAAATAATTCCGTTCAGGTTAACACTGTTCGGCAATGTTGTTCGAGAACCGAATTTTTGTTCGATAACCGAGGTATTTTTATCTCGAATTTTCTGTTTGAAAACCGATTTGTTCGACATATGTGACGTTCGAGAACCGAGGTAACTCTGTAAGCGTATTCGAATCGATGATAATTTCTACCCAATTACCTCAATAATAATTTTACTTATAGCCGTTATCTCCCATCAAATAACCGTCAGAATAATACCAAAGACCTCGCTTCTCATAATGCACCATAGACGAACACAAATAATTAGTCGAGCCAGCATACAACACTCATGGCCTTAAGATTCAGTACACGTATGAAACAATCTTTCGACCATGGTGTTGATATCATTGTCTACTAATATATATATATATATATATATATATATATATATATATATATATATATATATATGTATATGTGTGTGTGTGTGTGTGCGCAATGTGATTGTGTGGCCAGGCGCAAAACCTCTGTATATATAAGTTTTTTTTTTTATGATCTTCATTCTCTATGTTTCTAGATTTTGTTGCTCTAAATAACACTTGACAATTTACAATCTTTTTTTTCTCTGTTATGGCATTAATTCGTACAAACTCGGGGAGTAGGTTATTTGCTGTTTCCATTTGCCTTTCTGTGTCTGAAATCGGAGAGCCGCGTTCGAATTCCAGTCGGATTTGTCCCATTCACTTACGTGAAAACCCCATTGGAAAAGTTTTAATCTATCTCTTCCCCAAGCTATGGGTAAAATAGCAGAATTTATATATAAGAAAACAATTTCTATTCCCAAAAATTGTTTTTGCAATATTTACTCTCGCAAAAAATAATCATTCTTACATTTCGAAATAAGTTTCAGCTTTAAATGATCCACAAACCGTAAACAAAACAAATCTTTCAGTCAATCAATCCTTTTGCCTTGTTTTCAGTATATCTTGTGACTGCAAACTTCATTAAGACGTAATTCATAACTGCGCATACCAAAAGTTCTGTTGCCAATTTCTGATTTTAAGTATAAGTTTCTTTGTTCTTTCTTTTTTGTGTAAGAATTTTCTTTATGACTATTACCATTTAATGTCCCCTTCACAAAGAATTATTATTGAGACATCAATCACATTTCCATGTGCCCCTATCCTTTCTCGAAAGCACCTGGGAAATTCTCTATAGGGACTGCAATCAGCTGTTTTTTCAAATTATCATTGATCTTTTCTACCGTCTGATATCTCCACCAACAGCGATTTTATCTTTGAGAAACACTCAAAATCTTATGGAGACAAATCTAGATTTGAGGTATGACTAACAAACAAGGGTGATACGATGATTTACGCCCCAAAAAGAAGAATCAGTAGACTTGATAATACAAATATTTTTTTGTCATTACTTGGAAAATACGAATCAACAAATTCTCTAACGCCATTCGCTGATTCCTTTCGATTGTATTCCACAAATATTTAACATTTCTGCGTTTTCTCCATGTTGGTAACCACGCAGACTGTGAATCCATTTCAAAGAATTCTTGGCCAATTTTGAAGCGTCTGTATGAATATTCTGTTTTTATTATAGTTATTTTTTGTCTTACTGAAATAATTTTCCGAACGCTTTCTTAATCTTTCAAGAACGCTTTTTACTTACAAATGCCAAAGTTTCAAAATTTAATGCATATTCGGTAGCCTACTCTCTCAGTCATTGTGAAGGGAGAATGGTACTTCACTATAAGCTGATTCAATTCACAGGTGATTGTCTTGTGGCAAGTGTAAAATAATTCTATAACTCATGGAGAATCTATAGTACACAAACACTGAGAGAAACACTATAGGTACAGTAGGTACACACTATTAATCAGTTATATTATTTACTTGCTTATAATACGACTTCAGAATATAAAAAGCCCGTGGTTTTGAGGCAAGAAAAAAAACAAAACAAAAGTAACAAGTTATTTTCAAATTTTTGAGAAAAGAGGCAAACTAGATATATCTAGTAATATATTTTCATGTGTTACTTCATCTATCAATCTTTTCTGTTTGATATGAATTTTTCTTATATAAAAATAAACTATGAAAATAAAAAGATATTGTATTACATTACGAAGGAAGAAAGAAAATATATAAAATAAAATATAAAATAAAATAAAGAAAACCAAAATATAAGCAAACATTATTTTGTGGGAAAATCTGAGACAAAAGAAGACAACCAAAAGCTAATTCCCAATGAACAAATATGGCCGATATATTAAATAACTTTTGTAAACAATGTTCATCAACACCTGCTTATTTTGTATTTTGTTATCTATTGTGCTGATGTATAATTGCAATCTTGCTGATTCAAATAAGTTTTCTTAAGCTAAGTAAATATTACTGAAAAGTATACATGTGTAAAATACGAACTCTCCATTTTAGCTGTAATTTTCATTGAAAATATCCTCGTATTATGTACAATAAAATACGTTTTTTCCTTCGGTACTTAAGAAATGACTGATAATTTATATTTCCATTTCTCTCTCTCTCTCTCTCTCTATCTATCTTTCTATCTATCTATCTTTTAAAATCTTGCAGATTCAATTGTTGTATTATGCTTTACTTTTATTTCTTCACCCACTTGAAAATCTACATTGAAATTGCTGGCTTCTTTATTATTGAATTATTATTATTATTATTTTTATTTTTATTTTCTTTAATTTCTGGCGTTTACACATTGCTTTCCGGGTCCCGCCCAGGGACCTAATTTAGAAATGGTGTCATGACACTTTCCACTGACAAAAAAATTATATAGATAAAGCCCTTCGTAAGGTGTGGGCTATACTTGTCAGAACAATTTTTTGTATCTCCTTGAGGCATGGAGTTCCAGGAATCCCTTCAATTAGTCTACTGGAATCTTTTCCAACCAGTCCTAGGGCTCCAACTACAACAGGGCTTGTTGATGTTCCCATATGCCACATTTTCGAGATTTCTATTTCAAGGTCCTTGTACTTTGACAACTTTTTGAATATCTTCAAAGATACATTGCAGTCAGCAGGGACTGCAATATCAATAAGGAGGCACCGTTTTTGTTTGTGGTCTTTAATAACAATATCTGGCCGGTTGGCCTTGATTGTTCTGTCAGTGTGTATTGTGTAATCCCATAGAATTGTAACAGGTCCTAACCCGTAACCGGGTCTGGGTGGTGTTCATACCAGTTTCTTTTCAGTTTTCTTCCCGTAGAAGTTGCAGATTTTCCAGTGCAGATATTGGCCCACTCTGTCATGTCGGGTTTTATATTCAGTGGGTGCCAACACCGTACAACCTGATACAAGATGATCAATCGTTTCTGGATATTTATCACAGAATCTGCATTTTGGGCTGACACAATATTTTTAGTATATGTGCTTGATAATTCCTAGTTAGCAAGCATTGGTCCTGCGCAGCAAGGATAAAACCTTCAGTTTCCGCTTTCAACCCTGCACTACGTAGCCACTGATGGGTACGGGTTTTGTCTACGTCAGCTTGTTTGGTACGGGCAGAGTATTGGCCATGAAGCGGTTTATCTTGCCATTGCTTCTGTAACTGGTCGGTTGCATTCGTCTTAGCTATCTTTTTTTAGGTATTTTGCAGTTTCAGCCGGTGTATTATGCTGTAGTTGCACCTCTACGCCCATTTGGAACTTTCTTTTGATGTCTGTTGTATACACATTTACTTCAGGGTCCCAAACTAAGATAAAACATGGCATCATTCTTTAAAAAAAAACAACTAAGATCACACACATTGTTACATAGATAAAGCCCTTCGTAATGTACGAGCTGTACATGCGAGTGAAATTCTTTATATTTTTTTAAGGCTTGGGCTACCAGCAATTACTTCAATGAGTCTATCGGAATCTGTTCTTATCAAGCCGAGAGCTTCAACTAAAACTGGAATTATTGATGTTCTCACGTTCCACATTTCTCTGATTTCCACTTCAAGATCCTTGTATTTTGAAACATTTTTGAATATCTTCAAATATAAATTATAGTATGCAGGGTGTGTCGTTGACATGTCAATAAGAAAGAACATTCTGTTTTTGTTGTCTCTGGGCAATTAAATTTGATTGGTCTGTCTGTGCGTATTGTAAGACCCATAAAGATGGTTACTGATCCTGTATCCCTAACGGGGTCTGGATCTATCGTCCACTCCGGGGTCTATGAATCAAAAGGACACGCTAAGAGAGTTATCCATGCATATTTGAAACGTTTCATTTTAGATGGAGAGGCTTTTGCAGGTGATAGGTGTAGAAGTAAACTGCTGAATTTCTGAGATATTCATGTGTCCACGGATTTTACTCACATTATTTTCGGTTTCCTTACTTATCATACGCCTCAAATGACAACAGAGATCATCGTAGGTTTACGTTTCCACATTTTTGTCACTTCGATTTCAGGTCCTTATAAATTGACAGTTTTTGAAATTCATTTTTGGAAACATGGGAATCCTGTTGGCAAGTCACATCTATTAGACCTTTCTTAAAATCCTTTATGACTAAATCAAATTTATTTGAACCAATTTTTCCGTCTGTGGGAATTGGTAGTAATCATGTTTATTATTATTATTATTAATAATAATAATAATAATAATAATAATAATGATAATATTAATATTATTAATTATGATTATTATTTCCTTTGATTTCTGGCGTGTACACTTTTCTTGTCCCTTGAGAGACCAAAGTTAGAAATTGAATCATGATACTTTCCACTGACAATATATATATATATATATACATATATATATATAAATATATAAATATATATATATATATATATATATATATATATATATATAAATATATATATATATATATATATATATATATATATATATATATAAATATATATATATATATATATATATATATATATATATATAAATATATATATATATATATATATATATAAAATATATATATATATATAAATATATATATATATATATATATATATATATATATATATATATAAATATATATATATATATATATATATATATATATATATATATATATATATATATATATATATATATATATATATATATATATATATATATATATATATATATATATATATATATATATATATATATATATATATATATATATATATATATATATATATATATAATTTTTGACTAAAAATATGATTCCTTCTGCTGCTACATAAGAGTTCTCATGTTTCAAAAACGAGAGCCGAAATATCCAAATAATTATTAAAATTAAGTTGAATTGTGGTGTTTAGACCCGTTTCATCTTCAAGCGAAATTTTAGGAATAAGAATATATATATATATAATTTACATACATAAAGCACTTCGTAAAGTGTGGGCTTATTATTATTATTATTATTGTTGTTGTTATTATTATTATTATTGCCGTGCATTTCTCCTTACTGGAAGCAGAATGATACGTTAAGCAAAATTTAAATAGATTATAGATTTCTTAATGTAGATTTAAAAGCATAAACAAAAATGTAGCCGAAGGAAACGTTTTAAAACCTTGATTGAATAGACTTTCTGTTAGATAACAAAGATAAAATGCTTTAAAAAAGCGTTCATTTTTTCTGCACAATTGGGAGGTTAAATGACAAAAACATTCAAAATCGCAGTCAAAAACATAAATAAAATAGAACTACCTAAACGCGGGTAAAACAGCATCTCCACAAAAGTTGTTACAAAAGTTGGTGGGTGTAAAGAGAGTTTGAACAAAAAAGAAGGAAGAAATTGTTAGATGGATGATGTGCAGGTAGAAAGGGGGAAAAAACAACAAGAACGAACGATGACATACATTGTTAAAAAAAGAGAGAGTAAAATAAGTAAATGATGAAAAGAATGAAATGATGTGATGAAAAAGAAAAAGAAAATAATTGCATGGAGAAAGCAAACAGAGATGTGAATGATTTACCCGATCAATAAGTTTGCATTAGTAGACTGGTTGATAAGCCAAGAATAATCTGATGTACGGGGACAGAATCAGAAAAATATTAGTTATATTAACGAAATTGTGAGAAATTAATTCTCAAATGAAATCAGTTTAAAAATTATTAACAACTCAAAGGACAGTCCTTTGTTATTCATTCGCATTTAAATAAAAATAAAAAAGCTAGTAAAGATGGAATACGCTACAAAAGGAATAATCCGATAGATTAGCCTGATAATCTACACGTCACTTAGGGCTAAATATGGAGACTGATTAAAAACGTAATGAGATAGCTAGCGATGGAGATAGATAGATAGATAGATAGATAGATAGATAGATAGATAGATAGATAAAGAAAATGGTGTTTGTCCATTCATGATCGCGAAGAGCCACCAAGCAGGCTGCGGCGGATGTGCTGGTTCCTCTTCAACCTGCAAAAACCTGATAGTTTCAGCGTGATTGTTAATAGCCATTCATAGCCTGCTCAAAACTATGTGAACTTTCAGCGTCAAACAATCTTGAATGAATAACACGTACCGGTCAAGACTACCGGCACCACATACGATTCGAGTAGTTTAAAGCCGGTGCTTCTGTCACTGCTTACAGTACCAAGTGTGGTCAGACTGTGATACCCAGATATACAAATAATGCAAAAAAAGAAAAGAAAAGAAACAACAGATAAAACACACACACACACACACACACACACACACACACACAGCTGTAATATTCAGGCCGGTGAGATGTACTTGAAAAAAAATATGCTATTTAATTAAAAAGAAACAGACCTTCTACTCGAATATGAGTATCCATCAAAAATAAGGTTTAAACAAAAGAAATTAAAAATAGCACACAAGCATACGCACGGACACACCCACCCACACAGACACACATATATATATGTATATATATATATATATATATATATATATATATATATATATATATATATATATATATAGAGAGAGAGAGAGAGAGAGAGAAGTGGTTATCAAAGTCAAAACTCAGCGGAGATAGTCTGTTTTATGCTAAAAGATTTTCAGGCCTGACGACTGCCATGCAACAGACTCTCAGTTCTGTTTGTTGACCTCAGTGTCCACTTTTATATCCCTGATATTGAGCCCATAACTTTAACCCTAAAACTATATATATATATACCCTATATATATATATATATATATATATATATATATATATATATATATATAAATATATATATATATATATATATATATATATATATATATATATATATATATATATATATATATATATGGGTATGTGTCCAACTGAAATGAATATATATATATATATATATATATATATATATATATATATGGGTATGTGTCCGCCAACTGAAATGTAAGCATATATATATATATACATATATACATGCATACACACACACGTATATATATATATATATATATATATATATACAGAGATAGAGAGAGATAGAAAGAGAAAGAGAGAGAATGTGAGAGCGATACTGAGGTAGATAAATATGTAGATAGCTAAGTAGGTACGTAGGTAATCATTAAGTTTTTTCATGTAAATGCGTAATGCATAAATTATGAAGAAACGTAATGTCTGAAAGACATTGCGTGAAAGCGGAATTATTTTCATCAAAAGACAAACATAAATTTAAATGACAAAGTGGCAGCTCGAACAAAACGAAAACTAAGCCGTCCCATATATGTGTGTGTGTGTGTGTGTGTGTGTGTGTGTGTGTGTGTGCGTGGGTGCGCGTGGGTGTGTGTGTTGTGTATGCAACACTAATAAAAATAGAGAAGAGTAGGTTAATGCTATATCGAATGAACTCACTTGAACTGTAAAGTGAAACACGATGTATGGAACATAAAGACGCTTATTCAAGCGATATTTAAGTGAAGAATGAAGATTAATGTATGTCAAAATGAAAGGAAAAGAAAAGAGAGAGAAAAACTTAATGGAAAAATAATTTCATTCTAAATAGAAAAAAAATAACCAATAAGTCAAAGAGGAAAAGAATGAAGACCACGTAAAAAAAAACATAGAGAACCAGCTTTTATTTAAACAATTGTCTTAACGAAATTTTGTCTCCCCAACATCTTATATCTTAAAACCGTTACATTTGTAGTGTGTTTGTTTCTCAGTGGATTGTCCATATAAAGAAAACAACTTGAAATGGAAAAACTACGTTGAATCAATAGCTGCATCTACTGCAAGCAAAATTTCGTTGATCATATAGCGCCAGATTCCATCTTGTGAATTTACAAACCTATCATTCGTCTGTGCAATGAACACTGCTGCCATATCTGATCTGGTTTTCCTGTTATTCATCTCGAGATTCTTGACAAAATCCAAATAAGCATCTGTAATGTAATCAATCCTGACTTAGCATTTCGACTTCAGTCACTTTCTCACAGACGTGATGTGGCTCCTCTCTGTCTTTTCTACAAATATTTTCATGGCAACTGAATAGATTTAAGCGAGCTATTAGCCAGGCATCTAGGTCCCACCCTTTTACTGAAGAAATAGTTAAATCTAACCGCCATTTTTACGCTAACAATTTATTTTCTCGTACTTTACTTGCTTCCCTTAAAACTACAATCTTCAAATACAACGTTAATCGCCATCTTCTCCTGTCTTTAACCCCGTTCATCTTTTATGCTTTTCTTTATTCCTCCTATACACAGTCTTTTCCTTCACTTTCTCTCTAGGTAACCCCGTACGTACTAGTGGCACTCCCTCTTTGCTTGCGATGAAATGATAAAAAAGCAAACAAACAAGAAAGCTTTAGCTTCGCTTAAAATTTTCCCGCTCTGTGGAAAAGCACAATATGAAATGCTTCTGTTTTGTGATGAATGAAACTGCCTACTGGAAAGGTTGGATATTCAAAAACTTACACAGTTTTTACCATTTCTCTTTGCGCTATTCTGTCGAAGACAATTGGCTACTGATGAATCTGGTTATCAACCATGAGGAAAAATGTAGCAGTCCTGACGAATAATATTGTCTTATAAGATCCCCTCTAAATGTTGGCATGATTGGAAGCTTGTTCAGACGAATCTCAATTGAATAAAGTCATATCGGTTGTTTACCATGGCGTGATGCCTCGCCATCTTGTCTCTCGCTCGGGAATTCCATACTCATCGTTGTACAAGAATTTTGGCATTCTGCCGGAATAAGGCCATCATGTATAAATAAACGCGCACACACACACACACATATATATATATATATATATATATATATATATATATATATATATATATATATATATATATAGTTAGAAATTGCATGGTTAACAAATAAAAGTATAGGGATTTAGGTTATCACGACTTCCCATCTCAGGGACATTTTACCAGTCCAAGGTAATATACACACGCATACCGCAAATGAAACATTCACTCAGCAGATAACTGTGCATGTAAAAAAAAGCAACCTATTTTCAATACATGCATACAAACATATATATATATATATATATATATATATATATATATATATATATATATATATAAATGACAATAGGAAAACTGTAATAGTTGTCGACGCGTTTCATCCAAAGTCGGAAACTATTACATTTTTCCTATTGTCATCTATATATATATATATATATATATATATATATATATATATATATATATATGTTATCCGACAGATTTTCTCTGTCGGATCAAGCAGTAAAATATACATTACTTCTTTAGAAATATTTTAGGATATAAAGGTGAGCAGATATGAGTGTTTCGATAATAACTGAAGAAATTTACGCTTACAGGCTGTGTTTGTCTAAAGCACGTCTGATCTATGATCACGCACCTGATGTTATCAATGTTATGATCCGCTTGGTTGAAGTGTGCAGAGACAGGAAAAAAATATATATTCTATTCTATACCTGCTAATTTTGTTTTCGCATCCGACATAATTTCGAATGATTCATGGGGATTTATACATAATCTGACATTATTTAAACGTTATACTTTTTTTCTTTAAATAGTGGGAATTACATCCTCCGGTCTGTGGATACGAGAGATTTAAAAAATATGTGACCTACAGCAGTATTCAAACCTCGAATTACCGTGATATTAAAATTGCTAGAACGGCCTAAGACGCACATAGAGTTGCATGGATTAAAGCAATTGACACTCATAATATGATTTATTTTAAATCTATGGCGGAATTAAATATATATTCAATTTCAAAATTTGTTCCCTCAGTAATATTCATAATATCTAGCCGAATGTTTTCATGTCATAAGATCAAATATGTACTTCCTTGTGTAGATCCATTTTTCTACTACAAGTCTTCGCAACACCGAACTATATTCGTAATCAATGATGACGAATTTAATTCCTTCAAACTTGGAGAAGAGATTTTTGTTTTCTTTCCTCGTATATTCGGATGGTGAGGCTTAACGAGGCACGTTTATCATAATTTGGGATTCCTTTATAAAATATATTTTCCATTAGCGGATTTAACCTTAATCGATACGCCATTTTTTTTTTTTGGGCGTTGAATAAGAAAATAAACTGTTAAATGCTCATCAATATTCCTTTCTTCAGGACTCTTTTACAAGCATGGGTCCAAAATGCGAGTAAGTGTAACAACTAACAATAGATATCAAAAAAGATGTATAAAGAGAAAACCTTCGTTGCCTTAATATCAGTGGCAAAGAAAGCATGAAAACTAAATAAAGAGATTAGCGTACACGAAACCTAGAAATATCGTTGGTTGTAAGCAATTTGATAGTTACAGCATATTTTGTCTCCATATGTCGGGCAGTACGGATTGTCAACATGTTTTTGCTTTAGTAAATAAAATATTGTGTAAATTTGCAGTCTGCAATTCAGAATCGTCTGGAAGCTTTTGGACTTAATGCTGCTGAAATTTATTTTTTTGATTAGATATCCGTCTCAAAATATTTATCTTCAAAATTTTTTTTACATCACGAAAAAGAATTGTTTTTATAAATGCAGTTATTAACCAGATTTATATGATTTTAGACCAACTCTCTTTCCATTTTATTCTCAAAGAAAATGCACCTTGCAAGCACATCTATTATAGCAAGAATTGATTAAATATTTGAAACATTCATCGAGCAAATGAAAATTAAAATTTTATAAACTATATATTGCACAAACAATAAAGGCCTGAGCAAATTTGATTGTTGATTTTTTACGCTGTACGCAAAGGATTGCCTCAATAGAATTTCACGATCACAAATTTTCTGCAACGTAACATTAAGAAAAATGGATATGTTTAACCGTCTAAAATAGAATTATATTTCAGTGACAATGAAAAGATGAGAAAGAAGAAAATCTTGAAAGGAATTCAAATGGAAATTTAATACATGAAGACAACACAGCAACAAATAGAGTTGAAGCAAGAAATGCTACAAAGGACGACGCAAAGGAATCAGCAAATCAGTTTTGTACGAAGTCGCAGTGAAGTTTTATGAATTAAGATATTGCGGATATAAAGGAAAAAAAAGGAAACATGGAAGACATACAGAAATGATAGAAATTAGGTTACAGGGAAAAGCTAGTAATGACGGAAGTAATAACACATATAAAGGAAACCTAAAAGAAATGCTGGAAATTAAATTATAAGGAAGTTCTACAAAGGAAGGCAGATAAATGCAGGAAGTGTAAGGAGCAACTAATAGAGATGGTAAAAAGAAAACTTAGAAATCATTAAGATACAAAGAAATGTCAATAACGAATAATTAAATTATCCTAGTTAGAAAAATACAAACAAAAGTTAGAAAGGAAGTCTTTGTGCAATCAATAAATCAAGATGCATTGAACTATGATAAACACAATAATATGCTCAAATCATCATCAGCATTATAATAATCATCAATCTCATAACCAGATGAGATCATAGGATCGATGCGTAAATGAAAACCGGATTTGTTTCATTCATATATCTGGGTTGAAAGCCGAAGAACTATTCATTTTTCTGTAGCCTGTCTTAAGAAAGAAGACCAGACGGAGACCATTCCTCTTCAGGTCAAATCACAACAAATGTCTTTGGTGTCCGTTGATTCCAAAGTAGAAATCACTGCCCTGGTCGATGGCATCATCAGTCTAGGGATTCATCCGACTAGCAATTAGCATATAATTACCGCGTTCACTTCAAACGTAGTTATGGATCCCAGTTTATCCCATTGTTTCTCTGCAACGAGGTTAATCCGCCCAAAACAGGTCATGGCTTTGATTCTGCTTGTTATCTAGTCGCGCGTCTCACAAAAAAAAAATGCCTGTAGAGGAACAAGATTAGTCGCCGTTGGAGGCAGGTAGTTTCTTGGGTACATGTCAGTAATAGCACTCGGAGAGAGACTTGTAAAAAGTAAAAATTCTAAAAAAGAAAATAAAACTAAGAAAATATAATCGAAAAAATAAGGAAATATATTTTACTTGGTGAATAAAGAAAGACAATGGAGAAAGAGAAACGGATGGGAAAAAAAAAAAAACATTATAAATGGGGTTTATTTCGGAAATGTAACTGATAAGGACTCGAAATAAATATAGTGAGTGGTACAGTAGTCACAGAAACAAAGAAAGGAAACATATTTTGGAAGCAATCATGTATATAATGAACTTATAACTGTATAAACTCCCTTGTGGGGATAAGAACACTAGGCTCACCATGAAAATTATTACTGCTGTGGTTACTGTAGGCAATAGGTTTAACGGTGTGTAGTTGCTATCCCCGCACCCAAACTCTTTTGTATTTAGGGTTTTACTTCACTTATACTGCTTCCTAAGCCAAACTAGTTGCCAACCAGTTTAAAGGGAACACATAATTAAAACCGGTTTGAGCAAGGCGGATATTAATCCAAAGAGTTTAATGTAAAATTAAACTAAAGAGCATTATAATAATAAATCAATAATAAAACTTTAAGATCCATTTCGGTTATAATTTATTTCGTGAATATCGTTATATTCATCTCTTCAGATCGAAAGTTCTTAATAAATAAAGACAGTTCATCCGGAGTGATATACTAGATTAACATAAGAAGAATGGGGGAGAGGAAGAAAGAAAAAGATTTTCAAATCTTTTAAAGCATAAGAGAGAGAGAGAGAGAGGAGGGGGGATGGAGGAGTGAGAGAAGGTGGGTTATTGCTGACTAAACAGGCTCTCACATCCCCCGATGTACGAACTTGTTCAACCCTTTAAAGAAATAATTCTTGACGAAGTCATTCTATTTTACTTTTGCAACTGTCCCATCATTTATTTCTTCCTCCTTACCTTTCCCTTCACACTCCCCCGCTCTCTCTCTTTCTCTCTTTCATGTCATAAAAGAAATTATATTCGAAAATCTGTTATATTTCTTTCTTCCTCTTCCCCTTTAGTCTTCACCTGTTAATCTATCACTCCGTATGAATTGTCTCCATTTATTAAGAACTTTCGTTCTGAACAGATGAATATAAAAATATTCACGAAATAAAATACAACCGAAATGGATCTTTATATATATATATATATATATATATATATATATGTTTGAAAATTCTAACATAAATATGTTATAAAATCATTACAAATATCGCCATTTTGTTTCAACACTTCTGATGTCTTATCAAGTGATACACAGTTTCTTTTTAAATACTGAGATAAACATATTTCCAGATTACAATTTTAAATACGTATGTAAGCGTAAAGCGACCTAACTCCTCTTAATGGAAAATTATACACCTTCAGTTTTCAAATTAGAAAGTAATGTTAAATTAGTATTTGAAATATTAGCTTTAAACATGGCTATAACACCGAAGAGTGGCGCCATGAAGGAAACCTCAATATACAAACCAATATAATTGTTCCTTTCAATTTACCTTAGTTTGATAACAGATGATATAAATAAAGAGAGTTGGCAGGTCGTTATAGGCAGTAAAACCTTGAGGTAACTGCTGATATGGCGAATTGAAATTGAAATTCCTTTTCTTTTAACTGGGCTCGAACACAGTGTTTACTGAGTTGTCACTGAGCGATATTTTGCGCACCGGATGAGAGAAATATTTTTTCTCTTAAATGGGACCAGCAAATTGATGAGATTATTTTCTACAGAGAAAGAATATCGTCAGAAAGAGGTTTGCCGGAAGTACGTTCTGTTCAATGCTTAGGGTAAGGTAAAAAATAGACTTTAAAATGAAACGGATCTGACAAAAAAAAATGAGAAAAGACAAAAAAAACAAAAAAACAAATTGAATTACCAGAAAATGGGTCTCCAATCATTTCTAATTGTTCTACACTTCTTGACTTAAGCAATCATTTAAGGTGCCTTTCTGTCATTATTACTTATTTTGCTTTTAGAACCGCAGCATTCACTACTCACTTTTCCTTTCTTTTATATTTCATTATTTTTTCTACTTTTCTAGATTTGATTACGATAATATTTATTAAACCCGTTTCTTTTAATTATCTCGTTTTAGAAAGAAAGTGACATTAAAGATGTTACTTTATTTCTTCACTTTTATGTTAAGTTCATTTTTTTATTTATTTATCAGTCCTCCCTACGTTTTTTCCTTATTTTTTTATTTATTTTATCTCTTTTTTTATTTTCTTTTATTTTGTCTGTTTGTCTTTTTCGTTTATTTCGAATATTTTGCTCTTTTCTTTTGTTGTGACTCCCGTTAAGTTGTTTTATTTTCCCTCCTTTTGGTCTTTTCTCCATGTTAGTAAACATATTTAATTCCTTCTCTCTAAAAAACAAGCAGCACAACCACATGTTTTCTCTCTTCATTTTCTCTTCATTATATTTTCATTCTTTTCAGCAAGAAAATTTTACTTTGTTTTCCTCTAACCTTCAAATATCCATTTCATCATTCTTGGATATTCTTTTTTTTCTTTCTTTCTTTCAGATTGGATTTTACAATTTTATTAAAACATCTACTTTCTCTTTCTAATTTTTAAACTTTTCATTTCTCTTCACAATTACATTCATTCTTTTCTTCTTTTTTATTTCTTTTTTCTTGAATTCCTTTTCCTTTCTCCTTTCATGTCATTTTCAACCATTTTCTCTCTTTCTTCATTCCATCCTTCCTTCCTTTCATTCTTTCTTTCTTTCTTTCTTTCTTTTTCATCCATCAACTATCATTGTTTATTCGTTCTTCATCTTGTGTTCTTTCTTTCTTTCTTTCTTTCTTTCTTTCTTTCTTTCTTTCTGCTTTTCTTCCTTTCTTTCTTTTTAATCCATCAACTATCATTGCTTTTCGTTCTTCATTTTGTCTTTCCATCTTTCTTTTTTCTTTTTTTTGTTTCTAGTTTTCTTTCTTTCTTTCTTTCTTTCTTCCTTCCTTTCTTCCTTTCTTTCTTCTCTTCTTTCTTTTTAATCCATCAACTATCATTGCTTATTCGTTCTTCATCTTGCCTTCCTTTCTATCTTTCTTTCTTTCTTCCTTTCTTCCTTTCTTTCTTTCTTTCTTTCTTTCTTTCTTTCTTCTCTTCTTTCTTTTTAATCCATCAACTATCATTGCTTATTCGTTCTTCATCTTGCCTTCCTTTCTATGTTACTTTCTTTCTTTCTTTCTTTCGTTCTTTCTTTCGTTCTTATTTATATATTTTTAATCATTCATTCATTTCCCTGTATAATAATCTTTATTATTTAATTTTTTTCTTTTGTTTTAAATTCATTCTTATTCTTATTGCTTCTTTCTTTATCACTTATCTTTCCCTTTGTTATCTTATTTTTAATTCTTTTTAATTCATCTACTTTCTTGCTTTCTCACTTACGTAATTTTTCTTTCTTTCTTTTTTTATTTCTTTATGACTCACCGTCATTTAATCTCCATTATTTTGATTTACACATTACATTTGTTTAATCTTTTATTCGATTCTGATGCATTTCTTTGCTTTTCTTCTTGTTTCTTTATAGAATCAATTTTAATTCTTTTTAAATGTTCTCTTCTTTTAATTTACATCCAGTCTGTTTCTATATAATTCTTCATTCTTTTCTCTTCTTTCATTCTGCAAAGGATCTTTCTCCTTCTGATGTTCTTTATTCTCACACCTTTTATGTATTCAATAACCTTACCTTTTCCTTCCCTTTTTTAATCTTTCTTTTACACATCCATTGTATGTATTCTATTTCTATGTTAATTTCAGTTATTTTTACGCTAAAAAAAATAAAATAAAAAATCTTCTTTAAAAGCAAAGATTCCTCGAGCGTTTCATATACAAGTCAATAGATTCATTAGTTGGGAAGACGTCAAATTAAAGCGGCGGGCGGTGCATGTCAAATTGACACGACTCGCTTGGCGTAAAATCTTCAACAAAGAACAAGAAAAATAAGAGTCAAAGAAGTAGAATACAGAATGAGAAAGAACATGCAACAATCCGCCATATTTGTTGCTGACGGCGTCCGACAAAGGAGACGACAGGGCGAGTAAATGAAGTCATTAAGAGAGATGGAATATGGATAGGATATGTTAACCCTTCATCTGCTGAATAGTAACTTAGGCGAATAAGCGATTCAGCAACGAACCCTTGTAGTAAAATAGTTACTGCTCCCAGGATCGGATGGGGATTATAAAAGAAGATCAAATCGTCTTTGGATGTTAAAAAAAAGAACGTGTTAGATACGAAACAATGGGAGAGTTAAAGAAAGTAAAAAAAAAAATTACATTAAGCATATTTATAAAAAGGAATATTTTTTGCCCTGCACCTAATGTCATCTATTTATTTATTAGTGCTGTCAGTGATATTTTCAGAGGTTGTGATACCTTTTAAAGCCACTATCGGACAAATGCTTTGTTGAAAGCACTTAGAGTTTAGTCCTATATAACGTAATTGCTTTTAGCTATGATCGAAATATTATTTTATATTCGGAAAGACATTTGACAACATATGGGAAAACTTTCCGTTGGCGTGTTCCTGGCAACGCCACATCTGCTATGTGGTATTATTTTGAGATAATGACACTATTCGACGAATTATAAAAACTTAAATCCCCATCATTTTTGTTTTGATTACAATTGCTATGAAGCATTCTTTAAATTATTTTCTGTAATGAAAATCTGAAATTAATTAATGACATTATTTCATGAATTAAGCAGATTAATATCTTCATTTTTGTTACTTTTAGCAAAATATCTTCAAGAAGTCTAAATGAATTAATTTTTTTTTTAATTTCAAATGTGAAATTACTCCACAAGTTGTTTTAGAAGTTATCCTCATATTTCGTGTTTTATCACTTCATTTGGCAAAGCGGACCGAATTAAAAAACAACCAAACATATATATATATATATATATATATATATATATATATATATATATATATATAGAGAGAGAGAGAGAGAGAGAGAGAGAGATGTGTGTGTGTGTGTGTGTGTGTGAAAATACATCTGGTTAATTCTGGTTAATAACAATAAAAAGGTATGTTAAAATAGTAAATTAATTGCCGATACTGTTCAAACCGCAAGCCATCATCTTTTTTAATTAAGTAACTTTATATTAACACACACACACACACACACACACACACACACACACACATATATATATATATATATATATATATATATATTTATATATTATTTATTCCTTATTATATAATATATTATGCTATTGTTCTTTATGAATGCTAATTCTGTAGAGAAAAACTGCAGAAAATTCATGTAATAAAACAGCATTCCATATTACTAGAAAAAATGAATAAAAACCATATAAAAATGTCCTTAATGCTATCGACCAGGGAGAATGAACCATGCGCACGGTGCCATATGAAAGTGTCTGAAAACAACACCAGGGTCTGACCAGAGATGCGTGATTGAAGATAGGTTGTTGGCGATACCTATAGGAAGCCATCGTCACAAGATATGCCTGACGGTTTGAGCGTACTGGCTTCATTCACACTGTTGATAACAACAGATTATACGCCATTACCCAGAAGGTACCCACAGCATAAGGGCTTTACGAACTAGAGTTTGGCTCTGTGAGCATTGAACAAAAATCTACGCAGATCGGTATATTTATATACAAGTTGTCAGCCATAAATTATCTATCTATCTATCTATCTATCTATCTATCTATCTATCTATCTTGTGAGTTCAACGCTCTGTCTTGTATCTATTTTTTCGACTAAACAATGTTTATTATTCTTATTTTTCTGAAGATATATCCATAGTGTTTATTTGATTAAGTAAAACGAAAGAAACAGCACCAAAAGTAAAAAGGTTGTATTTTTTTCCGTTGAAAGATGAAAATATTTCTATTCCTACTAATATTATTTTTCAATGTTTTTCCAGGTACGTGTTTTTCAAATCATCTTCGCTGAGTTGCGGTAAGAAAATAAATCCATGTTTATTTCTTTGTGTGTTTCGGAATAAAAGCAGAAACGAGTCATTCAAAGGGAGCCATTCTTTTGTGCATTGACGAGTAAATTATCTCGTGGACAAATATCTCACAATAAATGCAAAATCAATAAGGAAAAAAAAACTGAAGTAAATATAAGCTACATTTAAAATGCATAAAATTAATAACAGTATAACGACAAATTACATTTCGGTCTTAGTCCTATAAATATATATACATATATTAAATATATATCAGAACGCATTCAGATGTCCATAAAAACACAAATGCTCATATACGCACGCACAGACACACAGACTACACACAGACAAACACACACACATATACATATGTTAGAAATATAGTTTTCAGGTATGCGATGTGTATAGATAAAATAGCTCAATACCAGGGAAACAGAAAGTGTACCTATAAAAAGCACTGATAGCAATACTGAGTGTCAATAGTTTCTTCATTCTTGAACCCAGTATTCAACCTATATATATATATATATATATATATATATATATATATATATATATATATGATAGTCTGAATCGTCTTCAATAAATGAGAGCAAGATCTAAAAGGTCAGTCAATCTACAATTCCACAATCCTCACTTTTGCTCCATATGCGGCCTCATTTGCATATCACTTGGCCCACTAATGGTTATCGCACAAAATTCATAATCGAATCGATTTGTCAAGCTGTCACATCCTCATACATGGAAACCGAGGGGAAATTCCATTATATATATATATATATATATATATATATATATATATATATATATATATATATATATATATATTCGCGTATAAGCCGACCTTTATTATATAAAACGATGTAAAAGAATATAGCAAATTTTCATGAATTTAATCTATACTTGTAGTATAAGATGACAGCTTATTGACTATATAATGATGGTAGGTAATTTTGATTATATAAAGATGTAATTAGAAATGTTCCTACTTACTCTATCCTTATAAATTCAAAATATACTCATTGAAAAATCGATTCTATATTATGTTTTCCTACACACGTCCCCTAACAGGGAAACCATTGTTTTGCTTAAGTTTCAGCATCTGATCTCTAGAGTATATTGATTCATCTAATTCTATCTCTTCTTTTTGTATAACTAAACAGTTGCAAACAGCCTGGTTAACTATTTTTTTTATTCAGCATGTTACTAACTTCAAAAGTTATTGTTAGTGGATACAAGATTTTTTACAAAAACGTCTGATGTATTTGAAGTAATATATAGAAAGGTACACACAAATTATGCAAATTCTCGTCTATTGTATTCTTACATGACTCGTGTTTCCTGTATTGAACACGAGTAAAGGTTCATCTCTAGTTTCCTGATTAGAATTGGATTTCCTGTTCCTTTTAAAGTCCAATTCTGCTCTATATTCCTAACGCTTGTCTTTCTGCACTAATAAAACTCTACAGAGTAACACTATATCTTAAGTGGCTTTTGAGCCTTGTAATGTGAGTATATTTGCAAAAACGCAAATTATCGAACAAACTATCAATTGAAGTTTACATACATGATATAACAAATTCCTCTCCTTTCTTTCGAATAAAATCATGTGTATTTATGGATCTGACATTCAGGTCATATATATATATATATATATATATATATATATATATATATATATATATATATAAAAATAGCACTGTTACTTAACATTGGACAGTTTTCTCATACATAATAGATTATTTTTATGTGCTTATATACCTACTTATATTTATACATTCTATTATATATATATATATATATATATATATATATATATATATATATATATATATAGATAGATAGATAGATATAATGATATTGACAAATAGGAAACGTTTATAAATCTAAAACATTTCTCATCAGCTAACGCTTCATCATGAGATATGAAGAAAAAAGAAAGAGAAAACATTTTTGGCATTTTACTTTTTTGTGTTGTATGTTTTTCATTTGTTATACACACTTCATGTGCACTTGCCTTGTCAAGCAGCGTTTCTTGGAAAATGAATGTTTGTAAATGTATCATAAATCTTGTTCGTTCCTTTCGTTCTCATGAAATATATTTTTGAATATATATTTTAATCTGAATCCTCCTTACGTGTGGCCAGCGTTAACTGTTAATCGGATATGTACACAAGGGAAACATTTACACGGGATAATTTTAGAATTTGCCAAAAAATAAATCGTGAAATTATAGTTGGGCCATTTCAATAGGTCTATGATTATTCAGGTCATAACTTATAGAATTATATTCAGTAGGATCTCCTCGAAGATGTAAATTCTGTAAGCACCAACCAATCTCTTTAATTATATATGTTAAGACTTAATTTAAATTTCCGTTGTTTCAATGACTTTTGAATCAACAACTAACAGCTGAGCATTAGGCATAAAAATGACGTGCAATAAATTCTCCTTCCATGGCATTTGAAAGCAATTCACCTGTGGCCTCCAAGCGAAATTTTGCTGACGAATACTATAAGGATTTTTTTTCTTACTTTTAAAAATTACACTGCATATCTTTATATTTAGATAAAGCTGAAGACATCTGATCATTATTTAAAAATAAGTACCCAAATTATTTGGTTTGGTTTGGTTTCTTGTGTTTTACGGCATATCATTGGCTTATTTAATGCCGACAAAATTTTTATTGCTGGTAATGTTTTGTTTTATCAAAAATCTATTTATGGTAATAATTTTTCTTTCTAAAATGTATTGCTGCTAATTTAAAAAAAAATGTACTGATGATAATATTTTTTCAAAAACGTATTGTTGGTAATATTTTCTTTTCAAAAATGTATTGATGGTAATAGTTTTTTCTTCAAAAATTTATTGCTGATAATAATTCTTTTACAAAGTATTCCTGGTATTAAAATCCACTTTTACCTCGGGTTCGGGGTTAACTATTTGCCCATAGCTAGAACCCTAAGAGGTGCTACCATCCCGGCTCTGGTTGGACCTGGGAACACCAGAAATTAAGAGGGGTTCCATGCTCCTCAAAACCTCCTGATCAGAGGCCTTGCTAATGGACGTCTTACCCAGGACGCGGATGTAGTTTATCGTCATACCCAGGGCGCAAAATTATTTGAATATACAAATTCAGCTGTAGATATATTGCCATTTCAAAGCATTTCACTAAAGACCATGAGTGAAACTACTATTACAAAAAAGCTGATAGGAATTAAAAAAATTGCCCAGAATACAATGTAAATGTTTAAGAGCTTTTGAAAATGAGCAAATATTAAAACGAAAAAGACCTCGTAATAACTGGGGAGCAGATGGGGTGAAAGTAACAAGAAATACTGTTAACAAGTTTTAGTCATTTAAAACCTCGTTTCGCAGTGTCAATGAACACACTGAAAAGCATATCTCACTCTGAGATAATACACAATAGATAGATGGAACTAAAAGAGAATATCATGGCGTAATTACAAGAAATTTGCCTGGAGGTATCTGAGTGTTTTAATTCAGAAAATATCATCCTTACACCAAAAAATGAAGCGGGCCTTATTATTCTTTGGTGTTTCTTTTTCAAACAAACAGGGAAAATGATAGATCTTTTAAAGGTACAATCAACTAAGAGGATAATTTTGAAACATTGTATGTCAACATGAAAGTCTCTATTAGAATTATTAAACTGAAGCCTTAATCCAAGATACTGCTCAAAAACATATTTTTAACTTAGACCACAGAATAAGATAATAAAGATTTCGCGATCATTTTCAAAGATTCAATTGAAAAGTTAAGGTATGAATTGTAAATAAACGCAACAACACACGTAGAACAAACTACTAGAAGATTACTCACTTGAAGTAAGGAGAAATATCTTTGTATTTGTTATTGTTAGTTTCGTGTAAAACTTTGGAAAGAGAATTGAAAATATGCACAAATAAGATGCCAAGTTAACTATTACATTTTCTTTCAAGATTCTTCTTACACATAAATTATTCATTATTATTTTTCGTATTAACTCAACGCATAGGCATCTCTAGATTTAACTTTGTACATATCATTAATACACTGTTTAAAAATTAACCTTCGTAATTACATTTTAACAATAAGTTAAAAGGACTGGGATATTAATTGCAATAAACACACATATATATATATATATATATATATATATATATATATACATATATATATATATATATATATATATATATATATATATATATATATATATATATATATATATATATATATATATATATATATATATATATATATATATATATATATATATATATATATATATATATATATATATATATATATATATATATATATATATATATATATATATATATATATATATATATATATATATATATATATATATATATATATATATATATATATATATATATATATATATATATATATATATAGTGTATATTTCTTCAACAAGAATTCATTAAAATGTGACGTATTTAATATATATATTTTATTTCCTTCCCTGTGATATATCCGGATCAAAATCGTAAATAAATTGACTGTCCATAGTTTTCGTTTGCATTTTTTCTTTTGTTTTACAATTAATTTCGATCACTTCAATCAACATTAAGAACAGGATTTTATCAGTATGTCAAATCAATTTTGGATACTTTATCTACGATTTTCTTCATGAAGTGTAAATTTATAATATATGATTAAACAGACACGTCTCGTTATTTATTACACATATATGTATAAATATATGAAATTATCTATCTAACTATCTATCTATTTACATATATATATATATATATATATATATATATATATATATATATACGAGTGTGTGTGTGAAAAGGACATGGTTCTAATGTTTTGCATGACATACGGACAGTTCAACATACTTTGCACACACGCATATACGTACGTTTGTTTTCAGTACGCGCGTATGTTTGCGCCTGTTCAGATAGACTTACATTCACACAGCGTTTTTTCTTTACGATAAGTTAACATACATTTGGTCTCATATATTCTTGTACTAAAAAACACACAACATCTTCCTATCCCGACCGGCCCGTGTAGTAAGTTGTTTTAAAAAATCTATTAATTACTGGTAGACGAGCCTAAACAAACACGTAAATAAAGACGGCACTGTTCGTCATTCTAAAGGGAAAGTTAGAGCAAGAGGCCAGGGTGGGGGAGAATTGGAACAAAAAATATTGGGTAAAATAAAAAGCATTGGACAGATCGGGAAAATACATTAATCCTAGACTCTGACAGTTTTATTGTTGTAGATAGTAACAGAATTTTGGTGCAAATTACTCAAGAAACTATGTGAGGTCGTAATTGTCGAGTTTATTGGGCGTGTTTTTCTACGGTAATACATTCATATCCCATCTTATTTATATGGAGTGGGTTATTGCTTTTTCTATGAGTTAAGATCCTGTTTAGCTATTGTAAACGTGTGTGGGTCAATATATGATTTAAAGCTTTTATCTGCACGATTTGTAAAAGTTTGGCGATGGATGTGTTCGTCAAAGTAAAAACTTTTATAAGTACATTCGTGTGTGCATATATTTTTGACGATGTTTTGGTTTGTAAATAAACCTATTGGAACGTATGTGACTTGGCTATGTTGTTCAAACTTATGAAAAATATTTGTCTATATTTTTATGTATGGGTTTTTAAATACGTGTAAGTTTATTTATTTAATTCCATATGCACGTGTTTGTAAATGTTTAAATGTTTACACATTCGGCGATATATATATATATATATATATATATATATATATATATATATATATATATATATATATATATATATATATTGCAAAAATCGCAATCGCTATCACTTGACTTAAAATATTTTTGCCCTTCCTTGCCTTTAAAGGAGTGCCCTTTGCCGTGCTGATGTTGCTACATGCCTTACTTCTTGCCTATCTCACACAGCGAATTTTTTGTAAGCTCTCTAAATCTGTTACGAAAAAACAACTAAACAAAATGAACACAAACGATCAGCTATAAAAAAGGACTCGTAATTGTAAAAACCTAATGAAAAAAGAATGTTAACAACAAATACTTTTTCACACCCAACCCAGTTCTGCAGAATCAAAATCAAGTTTAAGCAAGCGAATGAGTCAATTGGAGTAAAGTGCCATGCAGTTGTAAATTTTTCCCACTTGTGACGAATGCAGCTATCGATTTTTTTGCATGCTAGTATGCTAAGTCAATATTCGTGTCAGTCAGCTGTTGGCTCTCACGCTGGCCAATAGAATCTTCCTACCTATTCGTCGCAGCCAGCTATAGGCTCTCACTCTGGCCAATAGACAAAAAAAAACTGCCGTAGAAATCGATTATTTCCACTATCGATGGGAGTTGGGAAATGCAAAGTCGGTCTTGGTCTTCCCGCTAACTTGCAGCATATGCATGTGAATTTTGGTGCAGATCTGTCAAAAATTGCGGCGGTGCATTCGTTACACACACACACACACACACACACACTGCATCATATATATATATATATATATATATACGTATGTATCTATATGGACATACATAAATATGATATGAGGAACAAATAGTAAACGTTATAAATATATATATATATAAAGATATATATATATACATACACAGATATATATATCGATATCAATATCTATATATCTTTATCTATCTATCTATCATATATATATATATATATATATATATATATATATATGTTTAGTGTAAAGCTGGTATGCAGTTAGTGTAAAAACAACTGCATAGCAGCTTTATATGTGTGCCTACAGATTTTCTGTCACGTGTATATATATATATATATATATATATATATATATATATATATATATATATATATATATATGTCTGATTTACGTGTGATATTTGTAAAAGCATCTGTATAATGCTGTGTTTGTATGTATAGAAAATGCAGCTGTGCCAGATAAAAATGTCTGTGTCATTCATTATTGTGAAGACAGTGTAGATGACACAAGATTTCAGTTCAACTCCGGGCGTCTTTTACGCACGCATGCGTGTAAAACAAGACCAATGTCCTTTCATTATTAGAACTGCGTACAAGATCTCATAAAAACGTAGGCGGAAAGGAAACTTCAATCACAGAATAATAACACTTTACAGAATGCTGGTCTTATATGATGTATAATAAAATAGTAAAAATGTTCCTAATTACATATTCTGATATCGTATATAAAATAACTGGGTGGAACATATTAAGAGAACAATGGTAGCATTTCATAAAGGAAGGGGGTAAGAGCACAATGAGACTTAAATGGGTCATGCTATGTCATTTAATGTAAGACTATTAGTTTCCGTTTTTCTAAAAGAATTTCAAACGGTAATGTTTCAGTAAATACACAAACATATATTTTAACTTTTGCAAGATTTTCTTTGATGACAGAAATCATTAAATGCTATCGTGTTTTCTTTTTGTAACATAGCTGATCAGTTATATCTAATTTTTCAAGAGTACATCTCGAAAAGAAATGGAAGTCTATGTTTTCTCCATAAATGTCAAAAAGAAAATTATGATTACAGATATAATAATTGAAACAGCTCATTCAGCTACGTAAAAATACCATTGTTTCTCATTCCAAACGAGGAATACAAATCTATACCCCAGACCAAATTAGAGAAAAAATATCCTTTCTATCTTGTCTAACAAAGGATATATTCGACTTGACTTTTCGAGATACAGGTTGCTCAGTTCTTTGAGGACCATTGCATAAATTTAGGAAAAGTCACATAAATCATGAAAGTAGATATTTGACAACATTAGCATGAATAATGTTGAAACTCTTCTTGATGTATCTATTTAGGGAAACCACCAATAGCATCGATGACTGCTCCAAAACAACTTCTAACCTTAACCCTGAATCACTGACATGCACGAATCAGATTATCTTTATCTATGTCGGTAATTGTACTACTTATGTTAGACTTTGGACATTTTATAGTGTTATGTGGACGTTCATTGACTTCCCTATCGACTGTGATCTATATGTAGGAGTCCAAAGGATTCATATCTGGAGACGGAGGAGGCCATATATTTGGGGTGACGTCTTCGTGGAGATTGTAACATATTCTTGGTTGGACTTGTTCGTATGAGACGGGGCAGGGTCTTGTTTATAGGTAAACATTTCATTTGATCACTTTCTCTCTCTATCCAAGGTCTCGCAGTCTTCTTCAACGCTTAGACACTAATATTGACCTTCAAACACTGAGGAAGAATGTGCGTATGAATGGCATCGCTATCGTTTTTTTTACGACGCCTAGGACTACCATAGTTGACATTAACTTTATATTCAGGACTGTTGTAAAGTCTTTAGGGTTTCTGCATAGCCATTTGTTATTACATCGTTGACATTTTGGTTCTGATCAAAGTTTTCTCATCACATAAGAAGAAAGCATTCAGCGTCTTGAAATTTCAACCTGATCAGAAAGGGCTTTTCCACGGATGAGGCGACCTGACAGGCATGAATTGGCTTTTCTGCATCACATATGAATTGTATCTCGGGCGCTAAGCTATAATTCCTCCTATATAATGCTTTCGTAACTCGAACTCCTTAAAAATGATGTTAGTTTAGTATCTAGATTTCGATCATTTTCAGCACCTTTGTACGAATCCAAGTGTTTTAATGGTATTAGGACACCAAATTTGTAGAATCTCCTTCAGTAGCTTCCAGCTGTTTGCGAACTTTGACAACAAAGGACCATTCAACTTTCGGGAAGCAAGCAATCGCTAAATCACTGTAGTCTACAATTAAGGCAACAATTATAACGTGCATTTTCCTTTGCTGACTAAACTTCATGTACTTCATTTACCTGAAATTAAATAATAATCAGAAATAGTTGGAAAATGCTATTGAATTTAAAAGACGTCTCCTCAACGAACTGAGCAATTCTGTAGACATAAGAGGTCAATTTGTATTGAAGTTTTTACATTTTCTGTATGTATTTTCCGGGTTAAAGGAGCATTGCGGCAATATTTGGGCTGGAACTGCTCAATGTTTACGTTCCTGAATTGATAGAGACCGAAATCGATTTCACATTTGGTAAACTCGTTTTCCATTCTCCAGTCTTTAATCCACAGAGACAATGTTGCAAACGTATCGCTGATTTATCCTTATTTCCATGAAAACTTTTCAGATGAGCTCCATTCTATAGTTTCCCCAGTTCACACATTTACAGCAAGAACTCGCCATTGTAAATGCACAGAGTCAATATCATCTCCTCCGTATTTCATATGCAAGAAGAAAGTTCCATTCAGACTGATTTTACCCAAGAATTATCACTACAGAACAGACTCGTGGATTTTTTCTTTAACACTACTACAATAAGACAAGTATTAATCTTTATATATCTTCCTTATCCTCGTAACCTGCTTTGAATACAACTTACACTTTTTCATTCACGTTACACACTACATTTATCACAAGCATTTTTATTGCAACGCTGAAGCTTGAGTCGCTCTTGAGCCTTGTAGAGGATGACGTTTCATTTAAAAACAAAGAAATTAACACATTGAATATTGTTGTTTACGCAGAAGTCTTACAAAATCGAAAACGTAAAAAGTACAGGAATATTTTATTTTTAAGCAATGATTTATATAAACTTATATAATATATACATTTTATGTATCATGAAATAAAGGAAAGGCGATTATAGCACAATACCGGTACATCTGGAATATCCTGCTAGCTCGCTAGGAATCTGAATAATGGTACGGAATTGCTGGGGACACCCTACCTACCTACTACATTAGTGTATCAGAATTTATGTCAGCGTGAGAGGAAATTGTTATGAAAATTCGAAAAAATTCAAACAATTGGTGATGTGTTCGAGACTCGCAGAAATAAAAGATTCCAACTTGGGGAAGGAAATGGTGAAATTTATGTGGCTTGCAAGTTTTTAATGTTTACATTTCAAATCGATATTTCGTTTCACTGAAATCGTCCTTGGATAGACTAGATTTTTTTGTTTTTTTGTTTTTCTCTCTGAAAATACCTGCAGTGAATCCCGGAGCTAGATTCATACGCACTTTCTTCCTAGCTTCATTATTTCGCTATGGTATTTTCCTTTAAATTACTGGTAATATCTATCTATCTATCTATCTGCATACAAATTTGTAGTAGAAATACAAACAAAACAATGAATAAACAATTATTTTTATTTTAATCCAAATCTATTTCTAATTTCATATTTGCCTTTAAAGCTTACAATAATATGAACAACAACGCTTACTCCCCCTCTCTCTCAGTCTCTCTCTCTCTCTCTCTCTCTCTCTATATATATATATATATATATATATATATATATATATATATATACATTACTTTCAGTTTCTGGAATAAATCGCGTTATCTAATGTGATCAACAGTCTCAACAAAGCCAGCAGGATGAAACCCTCGGTCACGATGACTTCAGACTTCGTGCTAATACACCCAGTGATATTGTTGTGATGATAATTGTTGGGATGGTTTTTTTCTCTCGAATTCATATTTAATGATTATGATCCCTGATCACACCATATTATATGTTTTATACCACAATCTATAAATTAGTTCTGTTCAGCATAGTTGCAGTGTAATGCAGTAGTACGAGGTTTCAACTGAATAAAAAACAACGCCTGAGAAGACACCTGCAACAGGGACTATCTAGCCACCCTAGTAGACAGGTATACACGGATAAAGCGCCCAGTCATACCAGATAGGTGAATAATGTGAGCATTTTATCTCAGTATGTCCAACCTCTTATCATACTACACCTATATTAAAATCGGCATCGTTTTTAGATTGTTACATTATTATTTTACGTCATTGCTATTTTTGTTTACATTATTTACATGCGCACTAATGTCCTTAACTATTCTGCTGATGAGGACAACAGTCCAAATAAATAACTTCTCATCCCAGAAATTCAGACAGTGCATATTATTTGTTTATTCCCTTAACACGTTGTTACATTACCTTTTTCTTTCGCCATTTTTCACTTTTCTCTCTTTTCATTGTCTAGCTTTCTTTCTTTTCATAATATTACGTTTATCTCCTATTTCGTTCTCTCTTTTCTTTGAACTCTTTCATTCAATCTTTCTTTCCAGCATGGATTATTTAATTAACCAATCATCTATTTTGACTTCTTTTCCTTTATTTTTTCTTCTTATATGCCTTTTCTCCTTCAAATATTTTCCTTTTTTTTATTCCATTATTTACTTTTTGCATTTCATTCCATTTGTCCTTGCTTTTAATTCCATTTTGTCTTGGCTCTCCTACCATTCTTTTTACAGACCTTTATTTCTATTTTCCTTCATTTTTCTTTACATTATTTTCTTTCAATTCTTTTGCTTTTTTACTCTCAGTTTTTATTAATATTGTTACGATTCTTTTTTTCTTGCTATTTTTTCCATAACTTCTATTTTTCCTTTGTTTTTTTTTTCGTTTTCTCTTCCTTCAATTTTTTGTTTATCTGCTTTACATCTTTTTTTTCTTGAGTTTGTTTCTATTTATTTTCCCTTATTTTTATTTTCCCTTACTATTAATTTCATTCCTTTTCCTTCTATTCTTTTTTCCTTATTCACCATCGCCCATCTTTCTTTTGGCACATTGCTTGTATGCTATTTATACTTATATCTTCTTTTTCCTCCAGTGTTATTGAATTTCTTTACTTATATATGCATTAGCACACAATATATCTATTTATCTTCACATTCGTCATTTCATTGAAGAGATAATTTCAAAAAATCGATCAAACAAACCAAATTTAATGTGTACGCCTTCAATCTTTTTCATTTTATTTCGCCTCGTCATGCATCTTACGAAATTCAGCGAAACAAACCAAAAAGGGAGAAAATAGTGAATCAATACACAAACAAATAAAAGGGGACGAAAATAAACTAAGAAGGAAATCATGAAATTACCTTCGCTTCGTTGGGCTAAATGCAAATAAATACCTCGTTTATAATATCAGTGGGCCGTTGCTTATAGGATCTTTTATAAATTCATGGACCTCATAAAAAACATGTTATTTTGGATACTACTGTGATAAGGTTTACTATTATAACTTAACTTTTTTTCAACATGTCTATTTCAGTAATGATACATGAAAGATGTCTAGTTTCGCCAAACACCACACGTTGGTACAAAACCAAAAATATAGCCTAAACACTCGACTCATAGACTTATCAGATTGAAACATTTATTCATATAAAATTCGATCTGCAATATCTAAAACGCCAGCTGTATAAAAACGATTTTACAGATCGATTATTAGATTTGGATTCGAGAGAATGGAACCTGTAAATCCCAGTGAGGAACATTGTACTTCGAAATTCGAAATCTGTCAAATAACAGAAACCACAACACTTGAGGACTTTAAATAAGCGTAACAAGTAAAATGAAAAGCAAATGTAATTGTATCTGTCTATATTAATGAGATAAGGTATTATGTAAATTATTTACATTATTCGGACTATTGTCCTTATCTTTGTCGCCATATGTTTCACAACGCAGCTGCGGAAAGAAATATAAAGTGCCGACAAGCCGCCCTTTTAAAGTAAGGCTTCAAGAATACCAGAAAGTTGTAACACTAGGGGAAGTGTAAAAATCAGGCGTGGCTGACCACATACGAAGACAGAAGGGAGATCACCGCCCTCTGTGGGATCAGGTTGAGGTCATAGACAAAGCGAACCATTGGAAAATTCGTAAGCTTAAGAAATCAACACATATGCTAGGCCACAAAAATCTCTTGAGCCGACCAAGCACAGAAATAAATACAATATGAGAACCACTAATAAGAAGTGCCGGAGAAAAGCGATAATAACAACAAAAATTGTAATATGAGTTCAGTAAAAAACATGGAATGATAACAGCAAAAATTGCAATATGAGCACAGTTAAAAAAAAACGGTTGACGAACTCATTAGTTTTATAATACCCAGAAATTCATAAACAGATGTCCTCAAGGACAGTGGATAAAGGCGTTAGTTAAATCCAGTGACAGGACCCAAAGTGTGTGAGTTCAACACCCGGCTAAGGCAGTGGAGAACTTTCAGAGGGAAATTAGCAGGAGAAAACTGATAACTGACATGTCACGTGGAACTAGAAGAGTCTACCCAAGTGAGCGAAATAAAGGGTTCAGTTCGACATTCCAATCACCTGAAAAAGGCTGGAGCGTTGTAATAAAAATGGCGACAAAGATGAGGACAATAGTCCGAATAATGTAAATACTGCACATGTAACTGGAAGACATAAATACTGGCATGATCAAGATGTTGACGTTCGCTCTACGTCAAATGTTACTGTATAAGAGAGGATGACTTACCTCGGGTGGCAAAGGGAGCACGTCTATGCCTGGCGGGCAAATGGAGTGAAGGAAAGGAAAAAGAAATATAGCCACCCTGACACCTTAATTTAAGAAAGATACGCTCTCGGAGATAGGAGAATTGGCGACAGTGGCTGGGCGTATGCAAATTTTTTACGAGATCAGCTCGGAATAAATAAAAAAAAAAAAAAAAAAATTAAAAAAAAACACTCGTGGGAGAATAGACAACTCGCCTGTGAATGTGATGCTGCTTGGACGGAGAGACTTTCTCAGTTGGAAAAAGATTACTTGGGGCAGTTTCCCGCAGTTAAAAAGAAAACCTTCATCAATACTGGAAGGATAGGTAACAGATACACAATTTGAGATAAATATTTCCCTGAAAAATTGTTTTAATACGAAGATTTAATTTTTTTAAGCTTCAGTAGCACTGGTCGTACAGTCAATGAATGTTGAATGTTTCCTTATGAAAAACATTTAATATTACCATCAGCATTATCAGATCTGACTGTACATGTTAGGATACTAAGCGAAATTCCCCCTTTTGAGAGGTGGAGACAATTAGATTAGTGTTTTTCTAATTAAACTATATATATTTCAGCACAGAACTAAATATGTAGATAGAGAATCAACGCTTTGAAAATCAACAATACATAATCACACTGCCTTGTGGTGGAGAAAAAATATTAGCGCTGGCAGGTAACAGGTGACTATATACTATCGAAATCACTTAGTGGTTTTAGATGGTAGGCGAAAACGGCCCTTTACAGCTTCCTGTATTTTGTTGCTTCAAATTATTATCCTCTTTCAGCATGTCTGTTTTATTTTTGTCATTCATTAATACAGATTTTTAACCAGTTTACTCGCTTTTTGTTTCCGATTTTCTTACATTAAATATATACGTGAGTATGAGATTTTCTCCTAATTATATATAAAAAATTAAACACTCTCGTTCTGATTGTTGGTATAATTTTCTTGTTGTTATTATTTTATTTGAGACTTCCTAGTTGTGCACGTATTCTCTCATCGTTACTCTTAGCATTTGTTGGTAAAACTAAACGTCTGTCACTATATGACCATTCTTTATCTGTGAAAATGTTCAGAATTCACGCCCTGTAGGATATTAGATATCAATTAAGTATTCGTTTTTGTTTCCAACTATATTTTCCTTTGTTTTAATAGTTTGATTATTTTCTGAAAAATAACCTTTAAACCAGGAAAGATTGGTATTGTATTTGACGTTATAAGCGTCAAAATGTCAGCAAAATGGTTGAAAATTAATTGTGAGCTTTGTGGCTCAATAAAAAGCATATTTTACATTGGTAGGTGATTAAGCAAATCTAAAATCTTGAATTTCTAATGCTGATTTCGAAATAAACTAATTCCCGCTTTCACATAGTGTAACACAATTTGACATTTATAAAAAAACGAATATATATATATATATATATATATATATATATATATATATATATATATTAATATTAAAAAGAAAACAGATCATTTTGAGGCTCCATTGGTTATAATTTATTTCATCAAAGAATTTTATTTTTCTCTTGATGTTCACATTTCACTTTCAAAGGTGAAATGAAATTTTTTTTTCCTTTCACCTTTGTTAGTGAAGTCTGAATATATATATATATATATATATATATATATATATATATATATATATATATATATATATATATATATATATATCATGATTTATTTTATTATGATCTTGTAGAAATATGTGCCCATAAAAATAGCCTTTTGTCGTAGCTAGGTCTAGTTTCCACAGTTACATGCCAGATGATCATGATGGTAATGCCATACGTATTTCGGTTCACTGTTAAGCCGTTCATTATATGGCATTCGTTTGTTGTATATCAATGACTTTTAACATAAGTAACTAGTTGAAAAATGTAGCGATATTAAATATAAAACTAAAATGAAAATGTAAAAAAATAAGTTAGATATCTCGGCATTCTCCGGTGGCGCAGAAAGTAACGACTGTTTCTTTTTTTTCCGGCAGACGATGGCTTGCGTAATGGCACCGGTGTGCATACACCACTCTTTGACAACCACCGATCTAGCTTATTTAGCATTGATTAAGACTAATCTAACATTGATTTGGTTACCTTGAGGTGGTGTAATGGTTAGAAAGCTTGTCTCGCATGAACATTTACGACTGAATAGTGAGTTCGATCCTCACCTGGGTGTATTTTACTTTCGGCCTTTTGCCACATCCAAGCTATGCTTGGAAAATCAGTGATTTCTAACATGGATTTAACACTGATCTAGTAAAATTAAAGTGATTTGCGTAACACATTAGTGCCCACAGCAAAAAACGGGATGAGTTATAAAAATTAAAATAATTGTTCGCCATTAATGATCTTGCATGTGCCGTGTCCCTTCAGGAGTTTGGTGACCATAGCTAACCACAATTTGATGTCTTTTGTCGCTCTTGGGAAACTTTGTCATTTTTGCGATACAAAAATTCTCCCTAACAGAAAATGGTTCATCTGTATTTGAACATAAAATCTACATTCAATATTCTTCCTATTCTCCTTTGCTGATTACGCTTGACTTCATGATCAAATCCTAATCATTTGAACAATCCTAACTGGTCACTAAGGAATACACTGTTGTTTACTTTTTATTTCTTTTTATTCACTCCTTTCATTATAATATGTAGGTGACATTTTAAGTCCAATCTAGTTCGTTTCTTAATTGCTGTAAGGGTTGTGTCCATTTGCATTTTTTTCTTTCTAAGCAACAATACGAACATCAATTCATTCGATTTGTTTAGATTATCTCTCGAATTTATTATCGATTTTCCCTGTTTGTCTTCTGTTCCATCGTCGCTGATTTTGCTAACATTTTCGTGTTTGTCACGTTTTGTTTTTCAGATTTTATGGTTATTTTCTTATAATTTTCCATCCACAGCTTCTTTGAAAATCGAATCAACACTGTTTCCATGAAGATAGATTATTTTACATGTCACTTATGTCAATATAACATTCGGTGAGGCTATATCTGGGATGTAAAAGTAAAGTGCATAGACGGCAAGGCTCTTTTTTTTTAAATTTCTAACTCACTGTTTATACATTGTCTAGTTAAGGAAAAGCCCAGAATAATGTTTTATAGACAGTATCGATATGTTTATAACTTTGATAACGTATGTACCGTCATGTCTCACAGTCAAAATATTGTATGGCTTTCTGAAATATACTATTTACATTATTCGGACTATTGTCCTCATCTTTTTCGCCATGTTTATCACAACGTTTCGGCCGTTGTACGCTCCGGCCTTATTCCGGTGGTTAGAATGTCGAACTGAACCCTTTATTTTGCTCGCTGGGTAGACTGTTCCAGTTCCTCATGCCGTATCTAATGGATGTCAGTTATCTCCTGTTAATTCCTCTCTCAAATTTCCCCACCGCCTTAACCAGGTATTGAACTCACACACTTTGGGTCTTGGCACTGTATCTAACTAACGCCTTTATCCACTTGCCATGTGTCATTGAGGACATCTGTGTATGAATTTCTGTGTATTATAAATCTAATGTCTTCAGGACTCATGTTTTACCAGTGCTCATATTGCAATTTTTGCTGTTATCATTGCATGTTTTTAACCAGATTTCATATTGAAATTTTTGTTGGTATTATCGTTTTTCTCTGGCGCTCCATATTACTGGTTCCCATATTTTATTCATTTCTATGCGTGGTCGGCTCAGGAGATTTTTTTGGCCGAGCATATGTGAAGAACGCCGAAGCGTACAACGACCGAAACGTTGTGATATACATGGCAACAAAGATGAGGACAATAGTCCGAATAATATAAATAGTATACATGATAGCTCCTCTCAGTAATCTAGGCGATTGCTTTCTGAAATAGTTTATAACTTTACTGAGTTTACTCACAATATTCGGAACTGTTTCTAGTGTCGTTTTCATTTAATGCACATATAATTCAAATATTTCCTCATTTGGTTATGTTGATTTCTGTTTTCATTGGATCGTCACAGTGTCATATATTTTAAATTGCATTCAATTGTGTTGGCTGATCATTTTGAGTGTCTGAAACATTATTTCTAATTTAGATTTATTTTGTGCAACCGAACATCGTGTTGCATCGCTCACGATACAATGCTACAACAACACTACATCCAGTTCATAAAAAGAAAAACACGCGACCGAAATAATAGCTCCACTTTAACCTATCAGAGAAATTCTTATCTCTCTTTCCAACACAAGAAATGATCCTAGTTCAATAATGCAGACAATTCAGCTACACACCGATGACCATAAAAGTTTGTATGGCACTAGGATATAGATGTTGTTTGCCTGGAAAGTTTCCTTACTGTTATGTATGTGGTAGAAAAAAAGTATATGCAGAATTTAGTCATTGGTCTGTATAATCAAAATGCAGTTATTTACACAATTAACTGAGGGTCAATCTCCTCACCCAGTTATGACTATCCTTGCATACTTTGTCTACCAATTTATTATACTTGCTTAGTATATCTTTTAATTTCACTTCCTTATATTTGATATTCGTCTCAGTCCTATCACTCCTAATTTTTATAACATTTTTGTGGTATTTTTTTGAACTGCCATTCCGAGCAACCCTGTCTCCCGCTAATTTTTTTTTTTTCATTTTAATCACGTCCATGTCGACTTATCTGCGATTCAATCAATTTGTAATAATAGAATCCGTTGTAATTTACCGCCTATTATGACAATAGTAATGAATTAGAGTGAAAGTACTAATTAACATTGTATTCACTAGACTCAACGTTCTATGAAAATCACAACTCAATTTGGATTTCGCTTTGATATGATGTATAATGATAGCCTACTTAGAAGAGAAAATAATGTCATAATCAAGTTTTAACATTCCACGCTATATCAGACTTGATTTTACGAATGAAGCCCTCAACGGTTTTGGAATAATCAATAGCCTTTACTGAACTTGTGAAACCTATTTCCCTGAATAACTGTTCTAAGTGAAGAAATTAATAGTTCAAACATGTTGCTTGGTCAATCAATGCTGAATCTTCTCTCATAAGACAATGGATAATATTATCAATATCAATGCCATTGTAACTACGATGGTCCTTTGTTGACATAATTTTATCGGTGTATAATCATTTTACAAAGTTGCTACCGCTTGTAAATTCTTCCAAGCGCTGTGAAAAAACCAATAGAAATTGGTAAATTCTACATTGACAGCTAACCACCGAAACCTCTTTTATTAATATCATTTTTTAGTCACATACAAAAAGGTAGAATGATGCTTAATATATAATACTATGAACACTGGTCAATCTGCTTTCCGATGAAGGGGAAGTCAGAAAAAATATATTCGAATCTATACAGAGACAGTTTGTTTTTAGTTCCCATTAATGGTAAGATTAGTCATTTCATTATGCCAGAACATTAGGCATTCATTTACAGAGTAGCCAGTGCTACATTCGCTTCGAATTTATCAAATCTTCTCTAAATTTTTTTTTTGCATAATCTGTTTCGTAAGACCAATAACTGTATTTTCTCTTTCCAATATTTTGTAGGGATTCACACTTAACCTATTTATTTGAAGAGTTGATTGATGCCCCTGCAAAAAAAAAAAAAAAAAGAATCTATTCAAATCTACGAGTAAAATAGCAGAGCAGACTGCATCCGCAAACTTGAGTGTCAGCCAATTTTGAATTCAAATCAGGCAGTAAATTAATTTATTTTAGGAAAGATAATCCATGGTCATTTTGACAAGGTATCATTCTTTTTCCTCACATTGCAACACCACTTCAAGTTACAGTCGGTTATCACTCTCCACAGATCCGTTATTATTTGCAAATTATTATGGCTTATTGAAAGAAATATTGTAATATCTTGTAGCATTCTCCATAATATTATTTCATAAGTGTCTACTTTCAGACTGGCTGCTCCACAAGCCTATATAGCCCAGTAAACTTTGCTATTTATCCTATAGTTTCTAGTAGGAAAAGAAATGCACCCACGACTTTCCTAAGAGTAATAGTAGCAAGTGAACCTACCAGACAAACCTGAATTTAAATTCAGTTTTCTGGGCCCACATTTGTCGGTAAGACATAAGACTTAAGTCGGTAAGACATTAACATATCAATGCGCATTTTAGAGATATTAAAACGCAAAGTAAGGTGTTGATAACCATCATCGTCTACCTGCTGATGGGACACGGAGCTTAAGTTAAAGAAAAAACACTGATATATTTGCAAGTATCTCATCCAAAAGTTATTTTGATATTATTGATTTATATAATTGGATTGTTATGAAATGACAAGTTTAATAACTACGTATTCTGAATTTATTATCGTTGGTCTCTACCAAAATAAGATCAAAACCTATAAATATATAGATTTGATTTGAAGTATATGGAGATACTAAGGCGTCAGCGAGGCGACAAGAGGACACAATGTACAGCTAGATTTCTTCCTTATGATGTAAAGTGTGAATCCAAGGGCTGCTATATATTCTCTTTTCTTTGAGGATATGAGCACACAATTACCCTTTCAGATATCCTATATGTTAACAGCATTTGAATAGGCAAGCCTTAATATCGATTTTCTCGGAATATCTCTCGTATTTTGAAGGATTTCTTTGTTCCAAAGAAGACACGTACCCCACCGCCCTGAGAAATGATACCTTTGTATGATTAGATTCCCGTTTTAGATATTTTGAATGGGAAGAAATTTCTATGAAGTGCATTCGCTGACCCATTCGCTGACTAGGTCGACGTAGGAGATACGTACAATAGCCGAGATATTATATCGAACAATTCTTTAATACACATATGTACATGTATTTGTTATATATATGTGTGTGTGTGTGTGTGTGTGTCTGTGTCTGTGTGTGTGTATGTATTGAATATATGATATATGTACGATGCAAGGCTGAAAAGTTTTCAAATTTACTCCAATATATATATATATAATATATATATATATATATATATATATATATATATATATATTTAC